>JPKD01000926.1:0-11041 GCA_000750935.1 Pseudogymnoascus sp. VKM F-4519 (FW-2642)
AACCCATTCTAATCTACTCTACTCATCCTTATACTGTTACTCCTATTTTCCTCCTGTAGCGTTCTCAATTACTTCTTTTGTCGTTGCTTGTATAATTGCTTCTGCCAAATAATAACCCTAACCCCAACTGCAACAACAACATCACAACCCTATCGACACCACCAACGTTGGTATTTGGGTTTCTTGAACTGGGTATGACATTGGGATAGCGCTTATATATATACCCCTAAGTTTGAGAGCTTCAACCGCTCTTTTATGTGGAAATCTGATAACCGGACCCAGCCCAGAATGACAAGCGGACCCTAGGCCCTAGTCACTTTTCGACCGGGGTTCTCATTGGTCAATAAATGGGACCCAGCCCTGGGTTCGCCGCCTCAACTAGGATAGGATAGGATAGGTTGGTTGATTTTCTGCATACTCATCGTCTTTCCATAACCCAGCATCTTAATCAGACAGGTAAGAGCAGTGTCGACAGGCCCTGCTAACTTCTCTGGTCTTCTCTTACTTTGAAACACCAGAGCTACCTCCTAAAAGGCAGCTGACACTAAGGCTGGGAAAAAAGGGGTTTGGCTGTAAAAAGGGGTTGGGGTTAGGGTTACGTGACGCCTGGCCTACGACCACTTGCGAGGAACACTGCTACTAGTTCAAGTCTTGAGGGAACGTGTCTGTTGTCTGTCTGTCTTCTGGCTAGCCTAGCAGAAACACCTCGTTTTCGGGAAAAACACCGCCTGTCGGGTTAGGGTTGGGGTTAGGGTCAGAGTTAGGGTCACCACTTCCTAAAACCCTCTGCGCTGACACCACCTTCCCTGTGGCAAGCCAGCCCCAACCCCAACCCCTTTACTCTCCTACACCACTTCTCCTTCCGTAACCCCACTAAGGCACCCTCCCTACTCCTTCCTCACTCCATCTCCCGGACGATCTCTGAACACCTCTCTACCCACGCCTTGTCGTAGCTGCTAAACACTTGCGCGATGAAGTCTTCCGGCCGACTGCGTAGCGACAACAGCTCTTTTCGCAGTCTTAGGAGCTCCTCCTCCCCCCTTAGGCTCATCTCGCTGTTTCGCGGGTTGGGTCGGCTGCCCTGCACCTGCACCCACCCCGTTGCCTGCATCAACCGGTTGTTGACCCCTTTGTGTTCGATCTTCTTCGTCATCTCTGAGATTCGAAGCACCACCCCCTCGTCCTTGTCCCACGGGAACCTTTTCGGTCGCAGGAACCACAGCATGCGAGTCGCTAGGTTCGCTGCAAACTGCGCCGGGTCCTTACGCTCCCCTACCTCAAACCCCTTCCCGTTCGTCGCCACCCACGGCGTGACAGAGCACGAGCTCAGCGTCACCACGATGATCAGGAGTACGTCGCACAGCGGGTCGCCTAGACATTCCTGGAGACAGTTCCGCGCCACGTGGTAGTGCTCCTGGATCCCCGCGTTGCCCCGTGAGAACACCTTCGCCAGCGCCGTGAACCCCTCCTCCACGATTGGAGGAATCCTTTTGAACGGGATCTCGCACCCGAGGTCGATCGTCTGTCGCTTGACCGCCCGTTCCACCCGCAGCTCCGCCTTAATCGCCTCGCGTTTAAGACTCCCGGGACGTGCTGCCACTGCACGTCTGGCCGGCGTCGACCCTACAAGCTGCACCACCCGTCGGTGCGTGATCCGCCCTCGGTGTGACCCGGGCATGCACTCGATCTGCTGCGACAACATCGCCGCCCCGATCTCGCTGAGCCACTGCTCCTCAGACACCCTGTCGGTCGGTGTGAACATGAACGCCGCTTGAAGCACCGCGAACCACGTCGAGTGCAGCGACGAGAGACCCCGTCGAGTCGGCCCATCCTTGCCCACGCACCCCTAGTACATCTCCCGCGCAAAGTCCTGCCGCGGCTTCGGCGTAACCTTCGACCGCCCTGTTGTCACGGCGTCGGGAGCCATCAGTCGCCAGATTGGCTCGAAGCTGCTCCACGAGAACGGATACTCCGACTTCTTCCACGTCTCAACTAGAGTCCGTTGTCGTTGCCGTCGCTCCAGACCACCTCGTGCCACCTCGCTATCAACCGCATCGCCCCCTTGTCCCACTTGCCGTCGGACCTGATGACTGACAAATGCCACCATCTCGGGCTGCCACAGGTCGCAGAACACCTCCTCTAGGAATTGTCCCGCCCCCTCCGGGCCGCCGATTGATTTGGCCCCTAGGTCTCGGAACCAGATCAGGCTGTGCCGGCTCGCTCCCACCTCTGGTCCGTAGTGGAAGCTGAGAGATGCCACGTGCAGGAAGATTAGTCGCCCCTTTTTTGTCCAAGGCCATCGCATGCCATCGAGACGACCCTCGCCCTGACGGAGGTTAAGCAGCTGCGGATCAAGGTAAGGCCACGCCCCCTTCTTCAAGCTCTCCATCGTCTTCAGCGGCCCTAGCACCGAGCTCGCGAGCGCCTTCGACGACCCCGTGAAGCAATAGTGACCCAGCCGATCGAGAGCCGCCACGCCTTCCGAGAGGGCCACCCCCAACCCCTGAGACCCCTGCGCCTGGAATCGACGGAGCATCTCGTCCAGCCCCAGCTCGAATACTCGCGCAAACGACCCCAAGATCTGCGGAAACACCGCCGGCCGGAAGCACCGCAGCAGATGCGTGTAGTGCGATGTTTCTTGCAGGTAGAACCGCATCAGTTGGAAGATCGGTCGTAGGATCGTACGCAGGTTGCGCCGAGACGGTGTCAGCCGTGCCACATCAAGGCTGATGACCTGCTCTATGCGGAAGGCGAACTCACTCTCCGCCACCGCGTGCTGGATACGCTGACGTTCTCGCGCAAATGGTCGCGACGCGTCCGGGTCATCAGGCGTGGCGGTGCCCTGCATTCGCCGGAGGAGACGTTGCTGTATCGCCCGTACGCGCGCGGATCCCTTAGCTGCCGACTCGGGCAGTGTCAGCGCCGCCGTCGCGATCCCCTGCGTTACCAGGAGATCCTCGGGATTGTACTGGATCGACCGCTTGATGTTGCTGTACCCCTGGAAGTAGTCGCACGACAGAACGTCTGCACTGTCGTTCTAGAAGCTCATATTGTCCTTCATCACTGCAAAGACATGATCCCGGAGGAACCGCGGCGGCCCTAGCGACGTGAAGTTCCCATACGCTGGGTGGAAGGCTAAGGGGTAGAATGTCATCCCCGACGTCGACCGTGATGACCCATATTCCCGCTAAACCATGTTGCGGTTAGCAAGCAGGCAAACCGCTGACTTCTGTTCGGGATCGTCAGCATCGAGGCAGTTCAGGTCTACCGCCAGGGCGTATGAGATACTGCTGATGTGATCGAGCTCGTACTTCTGGTCGAGCTCCGTGGCCAGCTGTGTCAGACCGTCAGAGTAAAGCCCATCAGGGGTCGACTTCGGCTCCAGCGGCCACTCAGCTTGTGTGCCACCGACGGATCGTCCCCCTTCGGATTGTCCTCCCTCGGATTGTCCTTCCCCTCTCACAGATCGGGGCTGACTTTCGTCACCTCCTGCAGCGCTTCCCTCATCGCCCCCGGCGTCATCATTAGCCTCGTCGTCAGAGTCTTCGCGCGGTCGCAGTCGAGTCTCTCGACCTAGCGTCTGCACCCCTTCGCTGACCTCGATCTCAATGTTGGCTCCATAATCATATGCGTAGAACACCGGCTCGTTCTCCACCCAGAAGGCGTCATACGAGTGTCGGGCCAAGTGTTCCGGCCAACTCTCCATGAATCTCTCCTGAAACGTGGTCCATTTATTACACGTAAGCTTCTGAGACAGCGTGCTATTCAATCCCCACGATGCCTCAACCCGCTCGCCGAACAACTCCCTAGAGAGGACGACGTGCTTGATGTGTGAGGCCATGGCCTGTGCGTAGTGGATGAGGAGAGCACTCGACCGACTCGACTTGGCTTGTCGCTCCAGCAGTTTTCGTCGCGAGGCGTCCAGCTCCAGCACGGGCGCCACGATTAGGTGCATCACGATATACCACGTCTCTCGAGTGGCCGCTGTGGCCACTCAGAACGTGCGATTCTTGAGGTCGAAGTGCATCTTGTAGTGATGCTTTTCCACGTACGGGAGATGCTAGTCCTTGAGCGTCACCGTGACATTATCGAAGAAGCGATCACTGGCACGCGTGATGGCCTTCAGAGGCCGCCCGACGATACAGATATAGTCGAGGAAGAAGAGAGGGTGATACTCGCCGGAATCTTTGGCTGCCTTCGACCCTGCTCGCCGACTGCCGTAATCAATCGTGTGGAGGCGGTGTAGCACTTCCAGCGCCTGTATGCCGTCGAATCCAACCGATTCGGCCTTTTCAATAAAGTTCGTTACTAGGTGTCGTTAATCTCCCCGTTCCACTCCTTCCCCGAGCACCCGGACATACCTTGAAGCTTATGATCACCGCTGGTGTGGTCGACCTTCCATTGCGGCATTCGGTCTTCGTTCGTGGTTTCGTCGCTAGCATTACTAGTATCAGAATCCTCATCTTCTATTTCTAATTTAGACTCGGAGTTGGCTTCCGCGAAGAGGCCATCGTCATCATCAGAAGAGAGCTCGGTGGCCGTCATCGTCGCCATGGAAGGGCTCTCGATTCGTTCTTGTTCCGTTAACCTAGGGAGCACGGGAAGCTCATAGTCTCTAGACACAACCGAATCCTCGACTCCCTGGCTGGCACCATCAAGGTCGAACATCTCGCTCATATCGCGGGACTCGTCCTCACTGAGATAGTCGTCGCGGTGGGTACTAGCGAGAAATGCCTCTTCAAACTGCCTAGACATGATGCCGAAAGCAAAGGCACCAGCACGTCAACTCACTATTTCTTGATCTATAGGGCGAAGTGAGAGCCACCGTCTTAAGACAGTGCACCCCTGGACAACCCCTGGACCAGGATAGGGAGGAGCCGAAATGACCTGTCTCAAGCAACGCCCCATGGTTGGCCTGACCATGTGGATCCGCTGCCGGATCATACCTTAATGTGCCGAGCAGGGGCCCTGTTGATGGCGGTTCACACCCGATTCGCTCGCGCAGCTGGCTTCCCCATCCACGGTGCGTCCCTGACCGGGGTCCGCGGCTCGACCCTGACAGGCGAGATCATTGGCGGAGTATAGAGAGGGCCTGATCCCATATCAGCCCTCATTCTTTCGGCGACTACGCTCGGGGCTGGCCTGGCAGCCCGGGCAGCCCTTGCACGTGCCTGACGGCGGAGGACTCCCGACGAGACGGATTTGGTTATTCGAGACTCTCCCGCGTTGATTTCTCGAGACTCTCTCGTGCCATCTGTTCGTTCCGCGCTGAGCTCCTTCTCGGCGACGACACGCCCAGCTAACGGCGGAGGAGGCGGCGGAGGAGGCTTGAACATTTTCACAGCTGCAGCCAATGAGATACCTAGCGGGGTGCGAACCGAAAGATCCTCCTCACTCTCTATCGCTGCTGTTAGGCTTGCCGACATCCTGGTAAGTGCCTGGAGCTGCTTCTCTACCAATTCCCGAATCGATAAAGGCCAGCGTGGTACCTTCCCGGTCGCCTGGGCAGTGAGACCCTTTTGGGAGTTCTGCGCCGCCCACTCGATCACAATTGGTGAGATGCGTCGCATGAGTTCCTCGACACACCCGTTCACCCTGAGCGCAGGGTTATCCCTAACCTCGGTGAGACGACCAATTGCAAAGCTCAAGGCTTTGATTAAGGCAGGTTCCTGTTCGCATAGAGCACTCTTCGGATCTGGCAACTCGAACGTGGCAAGGTTCTCTTGTAATTGACCGCCAGCCGCATCGCGTACAGTCGTCAGAATATCCCTCCACACCGGAGATCTAAACCTCTCTAGGTAGGTATCATCGCTGATATCTCCTCCGAGACTCCCCTCGAGCTGATCCAGTTGACCCTCCACAGAGGTGAAGAGCTCCCGCTGCAGCTCGCGTGATTTGCGTGGGGCTCCACTGCCATGTTCGATCTTCAAGGCCGGTATGAAATCCCGCCACAGTTGCGGCTTGTTATTCTTACGGTCCATAACCTTCGCAGGTTCAGAGTTGATCCACCGTGTGACGAGGGACATCAACTGTGACAAGATCTTCCCATCCCTTCGACCCGTCCGCAGCAGGGCCTCAATATCGATATATTCCTGACCCGCATTGTCTAGTACGTATCGTGCGGCGTTGTGATAATGGCCATGCTCGAGTCCTACCAAGAACCCCGACCGGCGATACAGATGGCCCTAATCGCTGAGGTCGGCTAGGACCTCGTTAGGAGCATCAGGGTAAAACAGTTCGTGCGTGTTAGCAGATGAGCATGGTCGCGGCAGACGCACCAGGGCGGCCCAATCGCTCAGATGAACTGCCTCGTCTAACCCTCTAGACAACTTCGAGATCTTCTTTAGCACCTCGTTAAACGGATCAAACCAGAACTGTCGCGTCGTAAGTATAACCCCACATAGTAGTAACCAGACTCACATCATCAATCCGGAACCTGGCCATGTCTCCCTATAATGATATGTTAAACGTAGACCGCCCCACGCCTATGCAGCACCACCTCGTAATCATATCCCGCCAGCCGTTGTTCTTCCAGAGCGTCACTAGGCGAAGGATTGGGAACCCGACGCGGCCACTCAGGCCGAGTGTTTCGAGCATTTCCTTCTTCACTTCGGTACTAGGCCCTTAAAAGAGCGTCTTATCTTGCTCCGCCAGCGTCGCGAGCTCCATCCAGATCTGGCCGTGATTGTCTAGAAGGGTATGACCGACCCTGTTCGCGCGGAGTCGGGTTCTGATACGAGGCGGGAGTGTATCTACGATGTTAGCAACACCGATTGATCGCATTCCGAGTCGTAAATGAGGGCCTACCTTTGTCATAGATGTCACAGATCCACCAGTGCGGGCCTTCATTCAGGTCTTCCTCCAACTTCTGCAGGAATGCCTTCGCCGCCTCTACTCGATGCTGCCCAACCATGATTTCTGCCCCAGGCCCATTAACAGCCATCCAGTCCTTAAAAAACGGCCAGGGAGGGGGCGTGCCTATACGGTCCCCTCCCTCTCTAAGGTGGTCCATCATCCTCTAGACTTCATCATGCGAGCATGCTATTAGTAAGCGATTCTCTTCTGGCTCTCGTTGGAGTCCTTGCTCCTTGAATATCTAACAGAGCCTATGTACATGCTGGCCATCGATCGGTCGGTTGCTGCCCACGCTCCAGGAAGCTGTGAGGGCGTTAATAGGGAACTTGGCGGTAATAATCTGATACGGTTCGGCTTGTTGGCGGACAGACTTGGCACTTCTCAAATCCTCTGCTGTCTGATCGCCTCGAGCTCGCTTTATAGAATGGTCTGGCTTAGTGATCTTGCGTTTCGCCATGACAAGCAGGCAGATCACGGGACCTAATGTGGCTCTTCCTAGATTGTAGAGAAAAGGCGGTCGTACAAGGGTTATGGGCTACAGCCACGGTAACTTCCGACTCCTGCTTATGTGTTAAAGTCTATGTTGTGTGGAAAGGCGGTTCTGCTCACTTTAAATGTTCGTTCTAAAAGGGTTGAAGGTGTTCGGGTTATTTCGCCTAAGCTAGCCTTGCCAAAAGGGGCCGCGTCCAGGTCTCAGAACCCAACAGAGCGTATTCCGCCCCATAGGGCAAAGAACTTCCACATAATATTAGCTGCAGCACTCATCTTATTACATTTCATTAGATGCATAGTAGGAAAATATAATAACCCTTTTAAAACGGTATAATATTATCATTAAAAATCGAATACATTAGATATTATTTGTCGATGAAATAAATTTAATGAAAATTTACAAATCTAACTTATAGAATATTTTTATTTATAATCATCTAAAAATTAACATCATGTATATTGATTCACTAACGACGTCTCCATTAAGCATAAGCGGTATACTAAAGAAGAGACTCTCAGCAATCGTAAAACCTAACGACTGGGGACATTTCTCAAGTCCATTACTCAATTTGAACCTGCATGAGCTCCTTAGATGTTGCCTTGCCTGCCCAAAGCCTTGATTTCGCCATCGACATCAGCTTGTTCTAGTATGGACGTAGGTCATGTTCGTCACTGTACTGTATGTAAGGGTCAGCTGTGCAATATGTTGAGTTGCGGTATTGTGAAGCTATAAGGTGGTTAATGTCAGTCGTTGCTGTTCTTGCCCTATGGGGCGAAACCAAAAATCACGATTCTGCTAAATGCGAAATCTACTCATATTCGTTTTCACCCCATGGGGTGAAAAACTGTGCCCGCAAAAATCATGATTTTGCTGAAATGCGAAATCTGCTCATGTTCATTTTCACCCTATGGGGTGAAAACCTGTGCCCGCAAAAATCACAACTTCGGTGAAATGCGAAATCTACTTATATGATTTTTCACCCCATGGGGTGAAACCTGTGCCTGCAAAAATCACAACTTTGGTGAAATGCGAAATCTACTCATATTGGTTTTCACCCCATGGGGTGAAACTTGTGCCCGCAAAAATCACGATCCTGCTAAAATGTGAAATCTACTCATATTCTTTTTCACCCCATGGGGTGAAACTTGTGCCTGCAAAAATCACGACCAAAATATTTTGGTCCTATTTTCACCCTATGGGGCAAGATTTCTAACTCTAACCCTATAGCCAAAGAGCTGAAAACTGGGTAATATTAGCTGCCTAATCCACTTAGGCAGGAAACGTGGAATGACCTTAGGTGAGTTGAAGTAGGAAAGGGATTTGTAATACTATATAACTAGCATAAACTCGCCATTAATAACAAATCCATTTCGATCTCAGTTGATCCCATTTATAAGGCGTAGACTAGTAATCTCACCCCCCTAGCTTAGTTAGTTAGTGAAGTGCACTAGCAATAGGAGGAGCTCTTTAAACTTATTAACATCTTTTAAATGCTTTTAGATACTGCCCTATTTCCATTACCTATTCTTATTAAGGAATTCTTGTCTCTATTGCCTATTAACAAGGTCCTCTAGCATTTCCACCTCTTTCCCTATAAGGCCATTACTATAGATAAACGACTTTCCCTATTACGTATGTGTTAGGTCGTCCTTAATGTCAGCTAACAGGATCTTAAATCGTACGTCCTCTCCCTCCTTAAACATCAGTACATTCTAAAGTAGGTCTTCTACATTAACTGTTATGTCTGCTACTATGCTCTAGATATCATCTATAGGAATTAGTTTCCCTATAAAATACATCAGCTCCTTTGTCTTGCTCTATAATACCATAAGCTAACTGCTAGTCTGTTTTGCAACTGCTTAACTATAGAGCAATAGACTAAGTATATAGCCTATTAGAGAGTAGGTGGCCTTATACAACTAAGCGTCCTACACCTATGCAAATCGCTCCCCTAGATCCTCTATCTCTAGCTGGTCCTTAGTGGGAATGGCCTATTCCCTAAGTAACGCTCTTCTAACATACATAAGCCCTACTAGTATATACGTGAATAGATGTATAGGCCTAAACTGCCCTAAACCTCTGTTAATCCTAAGCACGCTAACAAAATGCCATAGTAGACTAGCAAAGGGGTCGCCCTAGAGCTAATACATCTAGAAACTAGCTGAAACTTTAAGGAGCTCCTCCTCTAATGCCTCTTCTAACTAGTCCTCATTCTATAAGTGCTCCTATAGTTTCCCTAAGCTCTCTCTCTGCCCTGCTGCAAAATGAAACCTATGCTTTTTAAATAACTTAGACTCTTTAAGGTAGAGAACATTTAGACAGTAGCATAAGAATCATGTCTAGTAAATTAGGTTGCAGTCTATGCTCGTCTTCTCCTATAACGGCCTAAACGGTCGACTATATGTGTCTAGTTGATGTAGACTAGCTAAGAGGAGCTGTGTCATTAAAGGCATGCTCTTCAACCTATTAATACAGCGTCTAAAGAACAACTAGTCCATTATAGCTGCCATCCTACGTAAATAATCATTTTCCTATCCTAGCATTTAGCTATAGGCGTGAATCTCGCTTAGATCCCTCTCCTTAAAGTAAGTAGTCTACCCTACGTGCTTTAGCTAGTTAGTGGTCTTAAGCCTTAAGGCGCTATCTGCTAGAACCTTCTATATATTCTCCTACTGCTCTTTTTCATATGCCTACTACTCCTTAATATTATTAATTAATTAGCACTACAGCTAGCCTCTTTTGTTAGTAATCTCCTTAGCTTTATCCTTAGTGACTGTTACGTAGAAGTAGTGGATAGCAGACTTAGGCCTAGAGAAAAATGTCTATAGCTTAACGTTAGACCATCTAGAACTAGACTTAGTTGTTTTCCTATTATGCTTTTGATTCTAGTGGACTTATAGGCTTTTCTAGCTACTTATTAAATAGCAGCTGGTAGTTAGAGACCTGTAATTGCTATAAGCAAACCTATTGTACACTATTAGCCCATTAATTACTAGAATTAGATTTGTAGGCCTATAGCAGAAGTTAGCGTCTAATAGCCAGCTATACTCTAGTCTAGAGTATTTAGCAACAAGTGCATTTCTAGGCCTTGCTTTTAATATCAGTGTGTTGGTCTCTAAGATGGCTATAGAGATTTGTTATAGTATAGCTATAAGTCTTATAGACTAATGATAGGTGCGTTAGGTGGTAGACTAGCCAGTTAACTATAGCAGTGGCTCTAAGAAACGTTTGGTTCTTATATGACTAAGCCTGTAACCCTAAGGAATCAACAACAACGATAATGATGGGTTAGGGTTACTTAGGGTAAGGGATTTCTAACGCAACAACATTTATATTAGGTTAGAATTACGCATATAGCTGTATTATGCTTTAATAAAAGGTTTTCTTAATTTTTCATAGGTTAATGGCTTTAGAAAGGGGGAAATAAAGGTCTTAGCCTCTAAATGGTATTTTAGATGTGGTAATTTAGACCTATGTTCTCCACCCCCACCCCCTTTTGTATAGGCAGAATCCGCTTACTACTTAGAATTATGGCTAAAATACTAACAGCCTCTTAGTTAGGTGTTATATAGAATCTTAGAAAAATACTTATTATAGTTAACTTATTATAGTCAACTGGTCTGTGCACGTGACCCACTTACGAAGGCGGTTGACAAAACAATCCGGACAGTGTCAAAAGTCGCAAGCGAGAAA
>JPKD01000928.1:0-12949 GCA_000750935.1 Pseudogymnoascus sp. VKM F-4519 (FW-2642)
TTCGCCGGTTGCCAGCGTCAAATTGACCATCACGTTGGAGCCTATGTCAGTGTTAGACATTTTTCTACTGCGTGAAGAAGGAACGCCATACCATTGCCACCCTGTCCCCAGAACATGCTAGTGTCATTTTGAAGCCCGACTGGAGAATGGCCGGCCCTTCGGTGAAGTCCCATCTCGCTTGGAAGGATTGGTTCCAAGATGGTGATTGTTCTCTCTGGATCTCTCACGCTAAGAAGACTCGGATCTGTGAGAGGTTCGAGAATGTAGTTGTCATTCGAGTCTTTGACCGCTAAACCAGTCTGCCAAAGCGAAAAGGCGGCCAAGCCATATAGGAGGGATTTCATGATCGCTTTTTCGATCGTTGTATTATCGTGCGATGTGAAATATACTGATACGCCGAAGACCTCGGAATAACATGAACTACTAACGAATGTAGGTGCAACTAGCTGATGCAGCAGTAATGAAAGTACGGAGATGTGAAATCAACCCAAACAACAAAAGAATGAAGTTGTTTGTAGAAGAGTGGAGGGAAAACACTAGGTGATAGCAAAACACCTTTATACAACTAGTGTTTAAACTGGAAGCTCTATCTCCTTCCACCATTCGACAGTAGGAAGCTTGGCATACAGCAATGGAGATTGAGCTAGCTCGACCTCCTTCCATCATTCGACAGTAGGAAGCTTGGCATACAGCATTGGAGATTGAGCTAGCTCGAAATTAACAGGCTTTAATCAGGAAAATAAGCTTTATTGTAGGGGTAAGAAGACGTTGGGGCCTTCTTGAGCCTCCACAACGAAGGTAATAGGGTATTTTGATAGAAGTATTGCCATTGGCTTGACCAAACTCATTAGGAGATTATAGGATTGGAGCCTTGAGTACTTCGTACATGCCCAAAAGATTCCACATTTCATGTCAATGCGCACTCCAGAAGGTCTCACTATTACATGGTATCCCAACCAATGAGTATACTCGCCTAGTCGACCCCAGGGCCACGTATGGCAGCCATACTGTGAGAGGCGTCTTGGCAGGCTTCGATACGAGGTTCTTTCCTGGGAAAACCCCGCTCATGCAGGTGAGGGAGCGGCTGAACGCCAGGCACAGGAAGAGCCAACGCCCAATCGAGAAAGACGTAAGAACGATAACGCCGAAAGGGGAAAGCTACTACCCTCTGGTAGTTTGTAGAGCAGAAGGGCCGAGTACTGCATGGCAGAATAATTGCCACTTCTTGCAAGCGAGCAGCCAGTAACCATTGCCGTGAGAGGGGAGGGTTCCCCAATTATAGAAGAAACTCCGCAGTGCCACATGGATGCTTGTAGCCATGCTATTGCCATGCTTTCGTCTGAAGCGATGCCGTGTTCGTCACATGTTGTCCGGGGAGGTAAGACTTATATCCGCAGAGCCTAGGTGGTGCCAGTGATGAAGACGGAGACAATCGTGGGCAGGTTATTCCGTGTGAAGCCACAGGTTCTGAAAGGAGTGGAACGTGGAATCTTCAGCAGCAGCCACACTTGCCTATTGAAGAATCCGTCGGCGTGTCTGTGCGCACCGTCTTACTATATCGCCGAGCAACCGCCTTCGCACTTGTATTAGCACTACTACCTGCCAGTAGTGTGGATCGTCCCGGTAACGACCGACGGACTTCCCGTTGGTGGACTGGCGGCCGTAGTGGGGCATATAGAGACTCCGCCGACCACGAAGGATTTGTTGAGCATATCCGTGGTAGTACGTAATAGTACGTACCCTGCAGTTGTACCATCAGATGGTGGATCAATGGGTGGTCCCTCATGGCCCTCAGAAACCAGCGAGATTTATAGGTGTTTAGATTAAGTAGCATGGTGGCGCGATCGACAGGGGTTAACCACCTTTACTCGTCCACGTCGCCTTCTCTCGACTCTCCCCACTTGCCCCCGCTGAAACGCAGCGCCCTCTGCCACTAGTAGCATATCGTTACCATTGAAATGCGACGATCTCTGGTTAAATCCACTTAGTGGCCTGCCAAGCTTTGAACCTGCCAAGCTTAGACGACAACCACTCCAGGGTATCCCTTCCCCCTCGACGACATGATACACCGACACCGTATCTTTGACCGGCGGCGACGCAGTCCACCCTTCCAGCCTCTCCGCCGACCCACAACCACCTTCCGCACCTCCCTTTGCCGTCAGATAGTGTTTACTCATAGTAAAGCTCCTGTCAGAACTTCGCGAATGGACCCGGACTGCTCGCAGATATGTACACTACAGCAAGGCTGTTAACCAGAAAAACACTGGTTAAACTGAGCGTGGGGGAGTAGTCTTCAACATTTTGTGGCGACGTCGCTGCAAAAGTGCCTCAGCAAATGCTGCTCAAAATTCGCGTTGTAGGGATAGCTAGGCAGAAGCCAGCTCCATCGTCATGAGGCATCTTTGCGATTGGCGAGGTCGTATTGCGTAGAACAGAAAAGGTCAGGATGGAGTGGTCAAGAATCGTCACCAACAGAAACGGTTACGAATTCGGTCCCTTTGGGCCGCTTTTGAAGGAATATATAGAAGTGCCAAGCTGCCACTCGAGTAATCACCTGACCTGACTATAAATAACCGTGTGGCGCTGGCACTACTACAGGGACCGAATTCGTAACCGTTTCTGTTGGTGACGATTTTTGACCACTCCATCCTGACCTTTTCTGTTCTACGCAATACGACCTCGCCAATCGCAAAGATGCCTCATGACGATGGAGCTGGCTTCTGCCTAGCTATCCCTACAACGCGAATTTTGAGCAGCATTTGCTGAGGCACTTTTGCAGCGACGTCGCCACAAAATGTTGAAGACTACTCCCCCACGCTCAGTTTAACCAGTGGCTGAAATAAGATAAGAAGGGCCGAGATTTGCATACGTGACAGCAGCGGATAGAAGTGTAGGGCGTACTGATCAGAATATTGCGGGTCGAGCGTTCCCAACAGATTGATGAGAGGCTCAATGACGAAGGCGCCAAGGAGAACACGGGCCAAACCAAGCCTTACCTCTTTCAGGACCAAATCACCAAATCACCGAATCTTTTCGCAATTCATCAACCTCCTCCCATGCTACCTCTACCAACGCAGCAGGCTCGACCGTCGCAACAGGCTTTCCCATCGCAGCAGGACTCCATAGCCACTCCAACTTTCGAGTGGAAATTATACCCGTTTTGAGCTCCCTACTTTTGGGGGTAAAGCACACTCGAACGAGATATTTAGAGATCATGTGACGAAGGGCGTGTGTTATTAGGTAGGTAGTAGGTTAGAACTAAAGGCAGTAGCAGACCGTCTCCAATTGTATCTTGCAGTTGATATTTACGGGTGAAGAGGAGCGAAATCATTCCAAGGTTCTGGGGGAAGTGGTGTTGAGGTGAATATCGCGAATATCAAGCATCGGTGTTTATCGCATAGGTCCCCGTGCCCGAGGGGCCAATAGTGTCTTTTTGAGACTCTGGTTAGTCAACAGGGGTGAGCCGAGCTCTAAGCTCTTTGTCTTGTCGTGATCCCATTTTGACATGTGCTAGTAGCCGTGTCACGCCAGCCGAGGTCCCCGTCGAAGATGGGATCGGTGTTCTGGGCAGGGAATGTTCGAGGCAGCGGGGTAACGCACGGCGATATCTCTTAACTGGTCCTCCCAGCCCAGGGGCCCAGCTGTGTCTCCGAGACTCTGCTCAGTTAGCAGGGTGAGCCGCGGTTCTTGTCTTGTCGTGATCCCATTCTACCTTGCTCCGCTACACTCCACTTAAGCAATTGTGGAGTCCGATGAGGAGTAGCTGCACCATCATCCTATCATCGCCGCGCTCAACTCATACCTGGTCGCATCAATTGCTTCTCTCGCGATGAAGTCCACGCTGTTGTTCATCGCAGGATGGGCGGTCCTCACCCGCGCGGTCACTGTCACCGTCACTGTGACTGTGACACCAAACTACACCACCACCACTCAATCAATTGGACTACACTTTCCAGACATTCGCCAACCATGCTGTCACAACAACCACGACCACCTACTCTTTCGAAAAACTGGTCACCACCTGTCCCTGTGAATGTGAAGGGGCGGCGTGCACAGATACCAGCACGAAGCCGACGAGCTACAGCGCCAATCCTTCGGATCTTGCATATCCATCCTTCTCGAACGTCACCGGTCCGCTGGCCGACAGTGCACCGGCAGGACTGCCGAACGCGACGACATTGGCTGCCGAAGCACTCGCACTCATCTTTGAACTCAAAGCATCCAGCACCAAAAACTGCAAGGCGTGCAAGGACGCCTTTGCTGCGGTGGCTGCGCGCATGAAGGTAGAACAGGAAACCCTGAGCAATATCGCAAACCCCCTCTGTTCGCAGCTGGCGTCAATTATTCCAACGCCAGTCTGTATCGGCCTGTTGAAGATCGGTAGCACAGACATTGGTGGCATCTTCCCGGCCATGGATATGCAAGGGGAGGAAGGTCAGATTCTTTGCGCATTCATGTTTGGTACCTGTGATCTTCCAGCGCCGCCGCCGTTGGATCTAAACACGCTTTTTAAAGGGACAAAAAAGCCGAATCCAAGAGCTCTGGCCCCCTGCACAAAAGAACCGCTAAAGGTCTTGCACATCAGCGACTATCATCTCGACCTGCGCTACGTTGTTGGGTCCGAGGCAAACTGCGACGGGCCGAGTCCAACTTGCTGCCGCGTATATCCCTATACAAATATGTCTGCACCTATCCAAGAACCCGCCTCCTTTTTTGGGAACTACATGTGCGACACCCCCGAGGCGTTAGGCACCTCAGTCTTCCGCGCCGTACCAGATGTGACGGGCCACAAATGGTGTGACTTCTCCTTTGGTATCTTCACGGGTGATTTGGTCTCGCACGACCTTTGGGAACTGACTCCAGAATATGTGCTAGCTGAAGAGCTTACAAGCTACCAGAATTTCTTCGACGGCATGGGTGGCGTTCCAATGTATCCGACGCTAGGGTACCTGTCTCTTTGTATACTTATCTAAGATATGACTAACGACGCTGCTAGTAACCATGATACATTTCCTCACGCATTTGCAGCATTCCCTAATTTGGATGATGTCCTACCAACCAACGCCTCGTACTCTGTGCAAGAGGAATATAATTATCAGAACATCAGCGCTGCCTGGGAGAACTATGGCTGGCTGAACGCCTCCGAGGCACAACAAGTGGTCACTAGTGGCCTGGGCATATATCGAGCTGTGACGCCGGAAGGTCTTGTGATAATCTCTCTCAACAGCGATGTCTGATACTACTTTAACTTTTACGCTTACATTGGAGCCAATAAGGTCGACATGACCGGCATGTTTGCCACTCTGATCGATTACCTTCTTGAAGCCGAAGCAAAAGATCAAGCTGTCTGGCTCATTCAGCACGTCAACACGGGCGGTAGCACTGGCTACGAAGCATTGCCAGCTGCTACAGACCTGTATTATCAAATTATCGACCGATTCAACAACACCATCCGTGCCACCTTCTTCGGCCACACACACTTGGATGAATTCGGCGTCTTCTACGCAAACAACGCTACTGTTCAAACAGCTGATACCGCAGCTAGTGTTGCATATATTGGCCAGTCTGTGACAACCCACACGAATTTGAATGCCGGTTTCCGGTATATCTCGTGGACCCTGACACCTTTGACGTACTCGACTCTGTGAATTACTACGCCAACATCTCCAACACCAACGACTGGGAACTCGCGGGCGACGTCAAATGGGAATTCGAGTACTCCGCGCGCTCTACGTACGATCCCTCGGGGACGTTGGTACCGCCAAACTATCCGTTATCCGCGGCCTTTTGGCACCAAGTCACAGAAGCGATATCGATTAATGATACTGTATTTGAGACGTATACGGATCTGCGAACCAAGAAATTCCGCCCTTACGCACCCGTCACTGGCCAGGCGAGGAATCTGACACTTTGTGGTCTGAGGAGCATGAGTGTGCCGGTATACGAGACTTGTTTGGGAAGCATGGCGAGTACGACGAGCTTTCTATGAGAGACTTTGCTATTTCATGTTCAAGCTTGTTGAGCTGAATATGACCCAGTTAATCAACGTCAGTGTTGGCAATAGTATATTGCAAAGGCGTATGGAGTGTGAGCTCTGCTTCACAGGCGCCGCGTGCACGATAATTGCTATGTTAACATGATAATTACTTTGGCAACAGCGTCGCAATAGTCGTGTTAACACAGCAACCATCGTGCACGTGGCGCCTGTGAAGCAGAGCTCACATTGCATACGCTTTGGCAATATACTATTGCCAACACTGACCTCACTTCTCTATAAACATCACAACTCACTCACTTCTCCTCTATAAAACATCACCGATGACTTATGAAGAGATGCGAAAGATATACCCCAGCCTTCCTGAATCCCTCTCACGGCCGACTAGCACCGTCGAATGCAACATTATGTCCTATACCAATGGCGAAGGAGCCAAAAAGCAGATCTTGATGCCGAAGGGAACGATGCGTACTGCTTGTAAGCACCCTGAGAAGGAGGACTGGGTCTCTTTCGGCAGCAGCTCCTCCACTTCAACTGATACTTCCACGTTTTTAAGTTTCGTCAAATAGTGCACCTAGAGTTCCCTTTTAGACCGGCTGGGGGAAGCCGCATGGATATTTTCCCGCGAACAGCCGTCGTCATAAATCTTGCATAGCTTTGGAAGGTACATCATATATATTGAAATGTGAAGTAACATTGTGATGTGCTACGGGTTTTTCTGACGGTTCCTGACTAGAGGGAGTGCCAAACGCCTCAACTGAGATTGGCGCTTGTCCTATTATGGATGCGTTCCCATTGTCATACCAACCACCCAAGCAAGCATGCTAGCGGTCTGAATGCCCATAGTCTTCCCAATCATAATCAATCGCTCAGCAGACCAAGCGCGGAGATCCTCCGGAATAGAACTCGTAGACCCAAGGATATACAATGGCCATAAGCTGAAGAGCCCGCCTGCAATAGGTGTTCTCTTGTGAGGCGGAGGCATTCCGCTACTTTTGCTGAAGCCAAGGTGGAATGGCAAGCCGGCTGCAATTTCAGCCCCAAGATAATGAGAAGCTTCAAGGGACTTTTGGTACTGTGAGGCGGGGTTTTGTATCATTCCCACTGGGTGAGTGGACGTTGCGTATGGTACCAGACATTCCAATATCATGCTGTGGATCATCAAATGGGTGGTTCGGTAGGTATTTATGTTGAATGCAGCCCAGAGGTGCTCGTAGATGTGGCAATGGCTGCCATAAGTCATTTCAGTGGCGGTTTCAACAGAAGTTGTGGTAAAGATAAAAGCCGGCGACAAGTCCTCCAACCAAATTATCAGGTCTTGCTCGATTGCGAGGGCAGTGAGGACAATATCTGAAGCATCTGTGAGAAATCCATCCTTGAGCAGGGCGCGCAAGTTTGCAAATCGCGTCACGATGTTCATTAGTTCGTTTCCTTTCCGACGATCGATCGAGTCGTCTACTTGAGCTTTCATGCTCCAATGGCAAAGAAGCTCGGGGACTACTACCTCGCGCTGAAGGCAGCTTGATATCTACCGGATACATTAACTCTAAGTTCGGGAGAAAAGGTATTTGAAGTATTGTGCTTACTATGTTAGACCTCATGTATAGGAATATCGATCGACCTGTTTCATTGTGAAATTGGTTCTCGCCCCTCAAAGCAATGAGAGATACGGCACCCTTTATGTGCTCAATCCATGTTTCTCTTGATTTTATGTGGCAACATGTCATAGTCTAGCCTCCGTCGTTAGCTTGGCTCATAATGATAAGCAAAGTTTTAGGGGTGGGCATCACTGTCCAAATTATGTCTATCCCGACAAAGACAAAATATGACCGAGGCCCAAGCTTACCTCGAACATACTCAACATCATTACACTCATCACAACACCATCCTCAGTGGGCCTTGAGGGCCTGCTTAAAGCTTCATTGACCTTTGAAATCGCTGCCACATATTGCTGTCTCGCGGCTTGTCTCATTATCGGATTCTTCGCAATGTTCGCGAGCCCCGCCATACCTACATGAGAATTCGAAAGTTAGTCATCTGCCAGCAAGTTAAATATCTCCCTCAACAAAGCATGGTCTTCCAGTTTGAAAATAGAAGCAAATAGGGTTGTTCATCTGTCGAAATAGTCTCGACGGTTTGGGATGCCAAAGCTGACAGATGCAATATTTACGGGTTAGACTGGTTCGGGACACATACCCACAGCTATGACTGCATTCTTGAATACTGTATCAGGGCCTCCCCTATTGTACAGCTTGGGCAAGTAGCTCCCTAGACCCTCGGGTCGTCCAAGGTGAGTGAAATTCTCAAAGTAGAAATTGGTGGCGGCGTCTTTTATATCTATTGGTAGCAAACGGGGGCTTATTGAGCTCTGCATCTGCCGGTCAAAGAGCATGTGCGATTGCTCATTGGCCTGTATTTTCTCCTTGGCCTGGACTCGCCGGGCCACATCGCTGTACTCATGGAAAAACATGAGGTCTAGTTCATTCCGGTATCCCGAGCAGACACGGTTTTTGAGGGAACACTTTGCGCACGACGGCTTCTCTGCGCATTGGGTCAGCTGACATTTTCTACTCCCAGGTACACCGAGGATGGCTGGTCTGTTTTCTTCCTAATTGCACATACGGAGATCACAGCGTGTCTTCCTTTTCCTGCACTCCAGACAGCCTTTGCTCGGGACCCCACGGTATACCATCGCGACGTGTAGAGTTGAATATCAGAATGGAAGATAAATATATGTAGCAACAAGTTCTGATATCACAGCAAAGCGATCAAGACAACCAACACGATATGCCGACAATCTCAATATCGTCCTCTCCCAAATCTGTACTGAGCAAGGGCGCGGCCAGTATCCGGCACTGCGGTACGGCTAATATGCAAGGGGGCAACGACTGGATTTAATTCTGGTCAACAAAGAATGCCATACCATATCATGCCGTGCCAAGCTCCTACTCAGCCGCAGCACGAAACCTCGGTTGCACCCTAAGTGGCTGCCAAGGAGCCAACTATGATTAATGCGCTAAGCCTATCATAGATACCTCTGCGCGCACCAATCAGCGACACAAATGAAAGCCCCCTTTTTACGCCTCGCAAATAAGCCACGCCGATCACTCGACCCACTAATGCAAAATTTGTACTTGTTCTCTACTTTCTCAAGTAGCAAGATGAGAACGTATGCCCAACCCAAGGAAGAATCAAAGTTTTTCTAAGCCGCAAAGGAATCCCTTTTAGGACGAGCGGCTTGCTCTAGAGCTGTATCAGCACCGTTAAATCGTATATAATGAACGAAACATCCCTTTGTATCCCGAAAGCAAGTTCCATCAATTCTGTTTTTCCTCATTCTCATTCACTTAGCTGTGGGCCTCCCTAAAACCAGAACCATTCTTTCTTACCGTTGTAAGGATGCCTCCTTACTCGGGTTAGTTACGGCCGTCACGTGGCGCCATCGAGACTCGGGGCCGTTACGGGTCAGTCGCGACTGACAGCCTTAGGCACATAGCGTAAGGAAGCCTTAGGCAAACAGGGAGTTAGCTGAGTCGGAGCGGTTTCGGGTATTTAAGGGCACAGCCATACAGGGTTACACCTTCATCTTTTTTGTATCCTTCGTAGTAGACCTATAGGATTGTACCGACTTCTATCCGACTCGCACTCCCATATGCAACTTCTCGTGATACGGTGCCCTGTGTCCTTACAACCGTCTTCTAGCTCTTCATTATGGCGGTTCTCACATTTCGTGACGGGGTAATGATTCTAGAGCTCATATTCTACACACCTGCCTTGGTTTTGTCCATCTGGCTTACTGCCCGGCATGGGCTCTGGCGAAGATCAGGGTTTATTTTTCTGGTCCTGTTGGCTCTGGTGCGCATCAACGGAGCCTGCATGCTGCTTGCAACGCTCCTTCATCCAGACTCTATAGTCCTCTACACGGGAGCTGGAATTTTGAACAGTATTGCTCTTAGCCCATTGCTTCTCTCCACAATTGGTTTGCTCAGTAGAGTGTGAGTCGAGAGGTGCCTTCCTGATTTTGTTCAGACTCAGCCTTACTAACAGGATTAAAGCAATGATTCACTTCGCTACACAGAAAAAGGAGCGTTCTCGCCGCGGACTTTTCGACTTTTGTCAATACCTACTGTGACCGGCCTTGGTCTCTGCGTCGCCGGAGGCACGCTGATTGGGATCAGTGGCGATCCCACCAATGTCCACATAACAACTAAAATTGGCGTTATCCTCTTCGTGGTGGCATTCGCAGTCATAAGCTTTATCACAGCCATTACGTACCACAACCTCTCATACGCTGAGGCGGGAGAAAGACAGCTAGGACGCATCGTGGCCGTTTCCGCCCCATTTCTCATTGTGCGCACTGTCTATAGCGTTCTAGGGGCATTTGCAAACAATCTGAAGTTCAACATCCTCATCGGTTCTATGACGATATACCTTTGCATGGCAGTGCTTGAGGAGTTTGCCATCTTCGTCCTGTTCCTTGCTGTGGGGTTCACGCTCAAAGTTATCCCCAAGGACTACGAGGCCACCGACACAGAAATCGCCTCTAATATCTGTGCAGCAGAGGGTTGACGGACATGCAAGAATCCCATTGGGGTGGAATGAAGACAATATTAGATTATGGGAAGGATGCTATTCAGGGAAAGATGTAGATGGGAGACTGCCACAAGTGCTTTGACCGTATGGGCATTTAATTCAACATATCATTCGAGATGCTCTACCGCTACAGGCAACTCGTCATTTTTAAAGATTTTTAATGAAATTCCTCAGTTGCAGTTCTTTGTCTTGCACAACCGAGGGGTCATATGCAATATTGCCTTATAGCTCTATTTGCACCTGATTTTGTAACATTTATGAACTCTAACCATATTCATCTCAGTAAAGTCTACCGAAAGAGAGACAGCTTGCAAACTCAATGGTAGCTTCCTCAGTAATTCACACCGGGGATATCTAGCTTCCCTTCCGTCTCCTCAACGTACGTGACCAAGTCATCGATAGTACATACTTTGATCCCCCATTTCCTACCGAATTCTAAGCAGTCATCACGGCGCATCATACCACCTCCGATACGCATTGGCTTGCCTGGAACTTCCTCTCCATCCAATATCATCTCGCATAATGCAGCGGCGGGCTGCTTACCAGCAAGTCGGCAGAGTTCCACTGCCGCCTCAGTATGACCAAATCTCGCTCTAACTCCGCCATCAAGAGCACGGAGTGGAAGTATATGACCTGGACGTCGAAAACTCGACGGCATTGCAGATGGTAACGCTAGCGAGCGGCATGTATGTGCCCTATCATGAGCTGAGATTCCAGTGCTCACGCCAAGACCTGGAGCATCTATGGTAATGGTATATGCTGTTCGATAGGGATCGGCAGTTTTGTTGACCATCTTCGGAAGGTCGAGGCTTGTAGCGCGCGACTCCGGGATAGCAGCGCAGATATATCCACTCGTATATCGAATCATGAAAGCCATCTTCTCTGTTGTGAGATCTTCCGCAGCTATGATCAGGTCACCCTCATTTTCTCGGGAGTCATTGTCGAGAACGATAACAAATTCTCCGCGGGCTAGATGATACGAGTGTCAGCGAAACAGCACAGCTTTTGGTAAGAGTTAATACCGTACCAAATGCCTCGATGGACTCTGTTATTGACTCGAAAGGTAGGTTGGCTGATGTGTTCTGCACGACACTCGCACCATTGACAGTATCGAAGACTTCTGGTTGCACAATGCTCATTGTTGCGAATAACGTCAAATTGGAGATATTGTCTGTGTTTCTTGCCTCGATATCAAGATTTCAATCCCTTCTCACCTTTAAGACTGACTCGAAGGTGGTCGTGGCCAAAAAAACTGAGTACAGTCTTTCGTTGGGTGACTCAAAGCAACGCTAAAGTGCGCTAGTGCTATATGCATGGTTTCAGTTCCTCCAACTCCGCCATAATCTTGTGCCACCCCCTGCATTTGCTTTTTTGACAAAAATTTAGTGCTAGCTTTTGATTCTAGTTTGCTTTCTGAGATCCCTGGGCTGTTGAGTAGCAAGTAAGCCGGAATATCGTTCCTCCATAGGCTCAATCCCGTAACTGTAGCATTTGAAGCAATACCTAGTGGGCCACGAGGGGTTCAGTGTGGTCCACGTGTGGGTCCGTCTGATCGCCTGTCACCTGATCGCCAAGGCCAAATCATGAAGGCCTGGACTAAATTTAGTCATCTGTTATGGGCAAGATCTCCATCTCGCCGAGTATGCACCCTGGTGAGAGTTATTGCAGCTGTGGTTTGTTTAAGAGCCGCCGGCGTTAAAAGCCTGGCCAAAGCCTGGCCGTCATCGTTCCATGCTGGTCCAGGCAATATTACTCAGACGGCGTGGGATACGAAATACTGAAAATGGCATATGACAACTGGCAAGGAAACTAAAATCGGAATACAGGGTAGAAATGTAACGGTACAAGTATAGTTGTTGGCGTCGGGGGTGAAGGTTCTGGCCACCCGTTCTAACGTATCCGAATTATTTGCTTGTTTCGTCCAAGACTTGTCCTCGGAGTATTGCTCGTGGAAATCTTCCACGTCGTAGTTACTCGCCCTGTGAGCTCCTCGAGGATTCGCCGGCGTGAGTTATCGGAATACGGCGCGAGACAATTCTGCAACGCACGGATCAGATACAAGTTTAGAAAGACACAACATGACATTCGTAAGAAATACCATCATCCCATTCGCCTCAAAACTTCATAAAACAACCCCAACAAAATCAAGGGCCATGTCAACAAACAAGGTCATACCACCTCTTCCACCTAGGCCACTCCTCTCTCTCCTTCCTTTCCGCCTTCAATATCCTCCCTAGATTCAACTCCCGTATCCCCGTCTGGAGATCCATATCCCTCGGCCTCCACACCTTGGTATTATACCGCCACTTATAGCCCCCATACATGGCCAGCACGATCGGGGCCGCCAGGTACGCCAAGAAA
>JPKD01000930.1:0-10727 GCA_000750935.1 Pseudogymnoascus sp. VKM F-4519 (FW-2642)
TGACGCGTTTTGGTGTGGCTTTCGCTTGTCTGTGGCTTTCGCTATACACGTACGTTAAGTTAACTTAGCAAATATTAATTTGTACCTTCATAATTAAATGTAGCTGGACGGTTACAAAAATTCGTAGGTGACATTTTATTATAAGTATAAGCTTAGAGTTGAATTCGAAATTTGAGCTGGTGTTGCCAACTGGAGGCGGCAAGACGCTGACATTTACACTTCCGTCGGTGCTTGGATCCAGGAGCCAGCATCGTAGTGGCGCCGTTTCATTTACTAGAGATGGACTACGTCTGCGGCTTGGAAATATTGTGCATGCTGTGTGGCAAACGTGTATCTTGCAGACTTATTTTACAAGCCCTGAGAGAATTGAATATTTTGTTGAGGAACTATTAAGTTCTTTACCCCAATATCTCTTGCCAAACATTCTCAATATCCACCACAATAAAACAGGGAAGCTAGAATGTATAACAAGATCAAGTATTCGAGGACAGGAGAGCACTTCTCCCAAGATAATGCGACCTCTCGAACTACGAAGAGTGGAGCTATTTTGGTATCTTTTTGGCCGTTTTGGTTGCGATTCATATTTTCTCTTTTTCTCTGCTGGGCAATCCTAATCGGTTTTGGCTTTTTGCCTGAGCCCTTTTTTTTTCTCGATTTCTGCGACGGTCGTCCTGCTTTACGGTCACTGTCACCAGACTGGAGAAGGCGTTGGCGTTCCTCATGTAGCCAACGTTCCTGCTCTTTCGACGTATACTCATGGCAATATGCACCGCGTTGCAGATACACCTGACGACTGGAAAGAACTGAAGCGCCAGGTATGACGATCCCGACTTTAAAAAAGTCCTTGGCGGCTGGTATTGTCGTCGACGTATGAGTAATTGGATACCAGTTGACCTTGCTAATCTTAGTTTGAAGTTGCAATGCCTTCGCGGACGCACAAACCTGGTCAATTTTGTATCTTTCAGCCCCTCTCCGGATGACGGACTCCAGTGTTGCCATCGTAGATTTGGCGACGGCTTGCTTCTTTACCATCACGCGATCGTCGATAGGAACATGGTGAGCCACCACATTCCTTATCTGCTTGCTTTTATGAAGGCAAGATTTTAGCTCCGCAAGCTCTTTCTTTGAAAGCAATCCCCTCAGTCGTCCCTGAGGAGATTCACACTCCTCGGTGATAATCTCAACGAAGTTCAACAAGTCTAGTGTCTGACTGGTTTTATGCTCTGTAGTCTCGGAGGGCCTGATGATGTCACACAGGACGAAACAAAGAAATTCAAGCTCATCCTGCCATTGGCATAGCCGCAGGTGATTATGAAGTATTTCGGACTCATTGTATGCCATTTTGGTTTATCTATCACCACCAAATTTAATGGTTTGAGGGTGAAGGTTGCAGGCTTAATTACTCTTTCCATTTGAATAAGTTCTTACCTTTTTTTTTTTTTNCCTTTTTTTTTTTTTGGCGATGATGAGTCTATTCTACCACAGCAGGAGACGTCATACTTAACCCTGGCGCATTCGCTCATATTGACGGCAATTTTTGCCTCGCAAGTCTCCTGCTCAGCATGGGAATCGACAGTAATGCAGTAGAAAAAGATTCGCCTCTTGCAGCAACAGCTTGCAATGGGCACGTGGATGTTGTGAGCCTCTTGCTGGAGAACGGCGCAGACATTAATGTTAACTTGAGATGAGGTGAGAATGACGTCAGGCACGGCATTGTAAGAGCCGCATCGCGGCGCATGTTCCAGTTTGTAGCAACGACATAACACCCTTTCAACACTGCTCTCTCTAACTATGGATGATACGAGCAGAGCTGACCTACAGTACTAGAAAGGTTTCGAAAACGTATAGTGGCTCTCAATGCGCATAAAGAAAAATTAGAGAGACTTCGTACGCCGCCCACTGGTTTCCTTCGTTTGCCGTTTGAAATACGCCTACAGATCTATGGGTACTGTATTCCTCAGAAGCGCGTTATTGAAGTAAGCCAGCCACACTTCGATATATCTTTTGAGGATTGTATTCTGGAGTTTGAAAATAATCTGAAGATTGTGGCGAACCCGGATATGGACCCAGAAGACGACGCCATAAATAATATAGGCAATTATTGGAATCCCAATAAGAACAAGAACAGTATTTTTCTTGTTTCAAAACAAATCAGCGATGAGGCATTGGATGTCCTTTATGGGGAAAATGTGTTTATGATGCACCTCCATGGGGAAGGCGAAATTTACTTCAAGAAAAACTTCTCCGAAGCAAACATACAAAGAATGCGATACTTGTTGCTTACGGCAGAGCCTAGGGGTGTATCGTACACACCAGGGAGAATGCCTGATAACGCACTGTGGTGTTCTGTCCTTCCACAATTAAAGATGTTACGGATCGTGGCAGAACAACCTCTAGAGGCTGGACATTATTACAACGCGCCCACGCTTGAGCAGGATATGGATTGTTGGCTCAATTGGATCCGTCTGTTTCTTCAGTGCTTCCGTCGACATTTGTCGAAGCATACTACTGTCGAAATTGATGGTGATGGTCGGGTAGAAACAATGGCACTTATCAAAGAATGCTTACCCGGTGGCTATCGAGAGGTCCAGTGTCAGCTTGCTGGCGATTTTATATTTAGAAGAAGTCGGTTTTCATGGGAATCTGGCTATTGGGACGACGACGGTCCTATGGATTCGCATGATGCGGGTTATGACTTGGATTCAGATTAATTGCACATGATTCAATTGACCACGGACAACAAATTTGCTTGAAAATTTGAAAGCCGACCCATCAGTCCCAGCCACAGTCCAAACCCCGTCCGTAAGCGGCGAGTCACATGGGGTGAGACACGAGCTAGGACGTTGGACGGAGATATGTCATGTAGGCGCGCCAGAGAATTGATCTGTAATGACGTCGAGGTGTAAGATACAGAAGAGATAAATGTCTTCTTTGCTCCTTGATTTTTTCCATCCACTCCATTCTCCCTAACTATTTGGATACCATAACCATGGCTTCTGATAAAAAAATTGTGCGGCGGCGGATCATCGGCCGTAGCACAATCGAACAACTCGAATCTGAGTTCACGGAAGAATCAAAATTGAATGATGTCCTCGTTTTATGCCTAGAAGCTGCTACCGCGCAGCTCACCAGCGGCTACACACCACCTATTGTGGCAAGAGAAACAACCCCTGGATTTGTTTTTTGCATCCAGCCAAAATATGAACGAGACCGAGAGCTACTGGACTTCAGGTCTCGCTTGAACGTCTTGAAAGCTAAGAATAAGCAGCTGGCAAACATCATAGCTCGACTTCTTGAGTTGCTGCTTAGCCGCCTCCAGCCTAAAATTGACGAAATGCTTACCGCTCTCAACATATCTCCCTCAGAAACAACCGAAGTGGAGGTGGCGTATCGATGGAACAATCCTGGCGGAGGTACAGGGTACCATCCATCCATAGGATTTTGGTGTGGCCAGTGGAAATTCCAACATGAGTCCGGATATGAACCGCGAAGTTTTAATGACACTAAAGTGCTGAAGGACCACTTACGAGGGACCAAGAAAGCTTCACCTTGGATATCACTGACCCATATTCCGGGTCATATGCTCGAAATTCTGAAAACAGTTTGGGGTGAAAACGTCTGGGACCAAAGACACAAAGTCTATATTATTGACTTCAGAAAACTGAAGCTACTTAATCCAGAAACTACATTAAGTAAAGACCTTGCTACCGAAATTACAGAAGATGAGCGCTACAACTACGAAACAAACGCAGACGGACTCAAGGGAATATCATACCATCATTGGCTTGCTCAGCAATGGATCCCAGCGTGCTGTATAGTTGGCTCTTTGACTATTGAAAAATTCCGAAGAGTCCTTGCCGAGAATAACATCATATACAGTAAGTGCATTTCCTGACGAATATGAAAATACTGACTGTCTATAAAGAGCCCAATCGTAAACGTATACTTGGCCAGGACTGGGTGAACACTGAGCTGCTGAGTATAAATACCTGGAAAACATATTTAGCACAGCAGCCTAAGTAGTCACATAATAATTCAACCTCAGGATTAAGTAATTACAGTAGAAGGAATTGGGACACGATTGGCGTAAACATATTGCGGAGCGATAACGTTACAGTTGACGCAACGATGGTAAAGGGCGGATTTCCCAGCAAGAGGAGGTCGGCATTATGAGTAAGCAGAGGTGGTGACAGTGCTGCACAGGACTACATAAACCTACACACTACATTTCTCTTGTCAGAGTCCTGCTCACAGTTTCCTATAGGCTCACTCAGGGTGCTATTTATTGATAATCTGCTCATTTCCTACGAACTAACAGGGGTTAAAATGATGAAAATTGGCAGTTCAGATAGCGCCATTCAGAGGAGCGCTCTGATTCTCTCTGCTGATAGTAGCTCAGTAGCAATTCGCACATCTCCTCCCAGGTACGGGAACTTCATCGCGGTTCCCAAGCTCAAATTTGCCACAACTGCAACACATAAAACCATGTTGTCTAGATGCTCCACCAAACCGCAAGCATGTTCCTCGCTGATATCTTCTATGAGTGATCCCGCATTGTAAACAAAAGCGCTTGGTTCTCTCCTCGCCAAGCTTTCCGCGTTTGCCTTTCATCATGGCATTGGCAAATTTGTCCGCTGAGAGGATTTTCAGACAGAGGTGACATGCGAAGAAGTCAACCCGGCCGTCGAGTTGCCTGTGTTCAGGCGGCAAAATCTTGGCGCCACAATATTCTGGCCATTGCTCTATCTCGAGGAGATCCGCCATGCTGTAGCCATTGGCTGGCCGATTGGGCCAGTCGGCTTTAGCATAGAGTTTGCAGCAAGAAAACCGCAGAGCAAGTCGCGAGCTATAGCTCATATAGGTTGAAATTTTCTGTATTATCTCGGAGGGTATGTCAGGCAATGCCACAGATGCCATGTTATAAGTGACTGAAACGGAACATGCATTAATGTTGAGGAGGTAAGTTCGCAGGTTACGCGCATCGCACCCGTATTGTTTTAGTAGATTACGTCATACGGAAAAGCAAGAGGCATATGAGGTTTAGCAAGCGGTGCGTATATTGTTACGTTTGCAAGTATAGCAGCACGAATCATTTGATCGGGCAGTGTACAACACCGCGGGTGAATGGTGCTCGGAAATGGATTGACGAGTTTATTTGATCAGTTCAGCAGAAGAGGAGCATGCAGAGGTTTTCGTGCTGTTTGCAGTGTTATAAAGGAGTAGCCGGGACGGTGGGAAGAAGATAACAGTCAGGAGTGTCAATACCCAGATGTTATTGTGCCGGTGTTTTGGAGCATGATAATGATTGGGGGGGAAGAAGCGTTGGGTTGGTTACATGGATGGGCAGAGAGGGACGGACATGACATCCGAGATGATACGGAGTCGGAAAGGCAGTAGTTGAGAAAGAAGGTTGAGTTGGGTGCGACCCAAGGGAATAATTTAATCAGAGCGTTCAAAGAGTTAGCCAGCCAGCATTCAGATGACAAGAATAATATGAACAGAGAAAGGTTATTTAATTGAATTAGCCAAAGAATAATGTTGATTAAAAAAAAATCGCGATAAATAACTATAAAGTATAATTTTCGTAACTTATTTGATAATATAGTATAATACCAAGCAGGATTAGGGTTGAGAGAAAAAGGTAAAGCAAGGATTAGAGAGAATGGGTAAGTTGAGATTTTAAAATAATTTAAAGTTTTAGCAAGGGGTTATAATAGGAAGGACTGCACATTATAATTAAATGGGCCCTATCCTATCCTGTACTGTGATGGATGACCGGCCCTAGATCAGAGGTCGGTTTTCAAGGGTACTCTCCCTTCCTGATTTGCTACGCTCGCCACGCTAAAGCGGACCCTTGCATCTTCACTCATCCGTCAACCATTAGGAATACTTAAATGGGGGTTTAGTATTTTACAGGTTCAAGCTAAGTAGCAAAAATATAAAAACATACAACAGTGGGTATTCGCTGGTGGTCACCCACCCAACTACTAATCCACCGATCTCAAGCTTATGTATGGCAGAGCGGACGGGATGCCCAGTTCTCTTGAGTCTATGATCGTATGTGATAATTAGTTGCGTATTGGGAGATATATACTACAAGGTAGCAAGTTTAAAATCTTTCAAGAATGCGTAACTTAAATGTATAAATGTGACTGATTAGCCAAGTTATGTTTACTCTGTTAAACTATGATTCCTTGCATTATCAAACTGTTTTAATTGATCCTCCGCTTCGAGACCCGCATGATTGTAAGACACATTAGGATCGGTCCACGTCTAACTAACTCGTAGTTTTCTAATCCTTAGTCTTGAATTATTTCGACCCCAAGTTGATTCACACCCCTTTCCCATTGGCTGCCTGCCTGCACATTATGAGCAAAAGCACCCAGCCCTAATCCTGCTGCAATATGAGATTCCCGCGGTCGCCTGGTGATTCCGTTTTCTAGCCCGCTACGGCGGCCCCTTCACCGGGTGTCGTACTCGGTTAGCGCTTCGGACGGCTCTGAAAACGCTACCAACAACACTAGATGAGACGTACGAAAGAATATTGTGCGCAATTAGCGATAAGGACTGTGAGATCTTAAAACTTGCCAGTTTAACTGGCAGTTAAACTGGCTAATTGGCTAACTGTTGACTACACTGGGCAAGAAGAGGTGTTCAGGTCCCAACCCTGGTTTGATAGTTAGGCCTGGCGTGTACTCCGGGATCTGGGAAGGCAAAGGGATTGAGATAGATCTAAAGTGACAATCGCAATCGACAAGAGGCAACGGCGGGACATAACTAGAGGGAGCTAATCGAAAGACGTTAGGTGCGGCTCAACAAAATGTCAAAAGCTTAGATATTACAAATCATCTTCAACTACCTCTCCCTCCCGCTCTCTCCCTCTTTCCCCTCGGGGAGGACAACCGCTCACGCCTGTAATCGGCGTCCCGCCTACCCTCTTCTATAGACACTAGACTTTCTCATCCTTCCCCAACACTCACTTCAAACTCTTCAACGCCCTTCTATCAAATTGATGCGTGACGACTTCCTCCCCCCTGTTCTTCTCTCCAAACAAGTACTGCGCCATTTGCCTATAGACAAACCCACTAGCGCCATGAAATCTGATGCTATGATCACTATCAGTAAACCACTGCACATGCATTTTACTCGGCCCAACACCGCCGACGGTCAACGTATCAACTAGAACTGCTGCGTTTTGGAAATGGACGTTGTCATCTCCGGTACCATGCTGAATTAAGAATCCTCCGGCTACGTCCTTGAAGCCAGTAACGTCGCGGACCGAGGACTCGTTGTAGCCTGCTTCATTGGTTTCGGGGGTCTTCATGTAACGTTCAGTATACATGGAGTCGTAGAAGCGCCAGTCTGAGACGGGAGCAGTAATGAGTGCGAAACTGAATGGGGAATTGCTTTTGTGGGTAGAGTTTCCTTGGGCTTCTAGTACCTTTGAACTGAGATAACCGCCGTACGACCAGCCCATGATTGCGATGTGGTCGGCATCGACGTAGGAGCGTTTGGCGTACTCCGAGGCAGCATAAATCTGGTCCTCGGCTTCAACTTTTCCGAGTTGGCCGGAGACAATAGTTCTGTAATCTCTTCCTTTATAGCCGGTTCCGCGGTTGTCGACGCTTAGAATGATGTATTCAAGTTCTGGGTCTGATGCGAGGTATGCTCGGAAGTCAACTTGTCTGAAGATCTTAGCTGTTTGTTGAGATCCTGGGCCGCCGTAGATATCAAAAACCACTGGGTATTGCTGGCTGGAATTGAAGTTTGGTGGTAATCTTTCCATGACGTTGAAGCTGTATCCATCGGGATGATCAATAGTTGACCATGTTACCTTTGGAAGGGTATAGTCTGAAAGTCTGCTCTCAAGTCTAGTGTTATTGTTGACTGTCTTCATGGCTGAGGTCGTGAGGCTGGTGGTGTACAGCTCTTGGTATGGAAGCTCTGGTCCGTCGTATGAGAGGATATAGTAGCCTCCGCCGGCTGAGAAACTAGCTGCCCATGAGCCGGGTTTGCTATCATCAACCAAAGCTGTCTTTTTTGTACCGTCAAGAGAGATAGAGTAGACGTGGCGTTCAGTCGAGTCACGCTCGGTGGATTGATAGTAGATGGTCTGGTTTGCAGAGTCGATGTTGAGAATAGCAGTAACTTCCCACTCTCCAGTGGTGATAGCCGTTGGCTCTGAAGAGTTGACGCTGTATAGATAAATGTGGTTCCACCCATTCTCATCAGACAAATCGACATACGAGTCTGTTCCCGGAATGTACTGAATAGCAAGGTTGTTATCAATCCATCCAGGACGAGCATCTCTCTCCCTAACGTTTGAGGTGCTGTTACCAAGAACATCAACCAATACTAATTTCTCCTGGTCCTGGACACGATTAAACGCTCTGAAAATTACGTGAGAATGGTCATCAGTGACCCAAGCCACTTCTCCGATGATCGTGTCGTTTTGAGCGAAAGCATTAAACTCAACAGTTCTCAGTGCGGCTCCAACCTCTGTGAGACCATTGATAGAGAGAAGGTGGAAGGTAACGGTTGGGTTAGTGGTGCTGACCTTGGGGTATCTGATGTCCAATTCTTCGGGATATGGCGGTGCGGTGTCGCCTCCAGAATAGCCTAGGTAGTACGGAATGGAGAAAGTTTCAACCTAAACTCATTAGCAAACGCCTGACACTAATTAAAAACTTAGCGTACTCCTGTCTCATCGAATCTCAAGAATGCCAATTCCTCGCCATCAGGTGAGAACCAAAGAGTGGATCTATCACCAAAGATCTCTTCTTCATAAACCCAATCCGGAATAGCGTTGAAGACATCTGGCCCTCCATCCTTGGTGATCTGAGTAGTCAAGCCATCTTGCCAGACGTAGAGATTATTTCCACGGACATATGCAATGGTATAGTTGACTGGAGACCATGTAGCGTACTGAATATCTGTAGAACTACTCAGTACCTGTACCGATTATTCTCGGATAAAATACCCACCTCCTTGCTGGTCCTCAACAAGCGGAATTGTCGTCTTATCCGCGACACTGTAAACATAATAATCTGCGAAATAGGAATGACGATGTTGTTTCCTATAGTTTACAATAAACAAGACATGATCCCTGCGTTTTAATCAGTCCCGTATTAGGAAGTTTAGAATACTGTAGAAATACTTACCCACTAGGGTGAATAGTATAATCATAAAAGTCCTTTGCAGCGGGTGCCAAATCACCTGCATTAACAAAAACTGTACTGTCACCCGTAACAATATTAATCAGGTTCAAATTTCCGTCAGCATCAGCATCGACATAGCTTCCATCCTCGCCTTGGGATGTCCATTGCAAGGATGTTCTTTGGACGGTGAAATTACCGCTGAAGGCATCTGCGAATGTGACGACTTTCTTCGTAGTTGGGTTTGGAGAATCGGATTGGCGGGTGCTGAGGGTTGGATAAGCCGTGGAGAAGTGCAGGGTACTGAGGGCCCCCAGGAGGATGATGAATCTCTTCATTTTGGCTCAGCTCATCAACAGGAGAAATGAGACGAAGCTGATGAAAATTCAAAGTAAAATATTATAGAGACTTATTGCGAATATATACTTACGCAGCTCGCCATAAATGCAATGCTGCAGTATCATTACACCCCACACTTGCATTGCCTCCGCTACCTTCCAAAACATACAGAAAGCAGAGCATGAGCGCCGCAAGATCCCTCCAATCCCCGCATCGCGAAGTTAATCAACCAACAAAACAGTCGCAGCACTAAGCGTACAACCTTCCTAATCAACACACAAATGTTGTTTCTCCTTCCACTCGCGAATTGCCAAGGATTCCAGGGTGACCACGTTATACTTAACTGCGGAGTCTGTTGATTAGGACTTGGCATTTATGATTGTCTTTTATCACCTGCCTATGTGATTCTAGCCCCAAGAATCAGGCAAATAAGGCACTAACATCCGGAAATCACCCCTAAAGGGCACATATGTCACGTGAGAAACTGTCGAAGGCTGTTCATCACGTGGACATGTGTTTGTTGCAAGCCGACCCCGTAGGCCCGGTCACCGTAGTCACGGGATCGGCGGCCACTCGAACGCAGATTTAGAGACGCGTGTTGAAGGTAATTCTGAGTTACGGGGATCCACAGCCAAAATCGTGTGTAAATCTCCGGCAACCGTAACGTATCTCTTCGGCAGACGGAGTCAGGAGGCCTCACAGTAACTACAGTATATAGAATATATGGATCAAATTGAATTACTACACTATCTACGGAGCCTACGTATTATTTATGTTATTCGGAGGGCGTGCCCAGACGCCCTGAGTAACGGGTTTGGGCTCAAAACCCACTGCGTCGGAGTTCTGAGACAACCGGCTCACACCAAGCACCAATTAGGGAGCCCGACGATAACACTGGGAAAAGCTGCCATTCTAGGACCAAAATGCCACCGTATCCGACGGTGCTCGTCCACTTTCCCGCAACAGACACGTCCTTGTTCTTACTTAGGGTTAGGGTTAGGGTTAGTTTTTATCGATATGAAGCCGCAAAAGGGTTAGCGAAATAAGGAGAAATGAGGACCCACATGAAAATCATTGACAACGAATCAAAAGTCATAAAACCCGGAGTCGGGGTTGGGCCCGTCATGGAATCATGGTACAGGGGTTAAACCCCCCAAGGTACGTAGATAGGGGCAGGAGCAGGGGGGCTTATAGGGTCTGGGGGGCTTAGGGGATGGGTTGGCGCACGGTAGG
>JPKD01000938.1:0-12611 GCA_000750935.1 Pseudogymnoascus sp. VKM F-4519 (FW-2642)
CTGTGCAAACTTAGTAACTAAAGCTCCTCATCCGACTGTACTGACCATAGCATCCGCGTTGTCGTTAACGAATAAGCAAATAGCGCTGTGGCCATTTGCCAGAGGAACTGTCAACTCATTAAGGCTGGAAGCCAGATAGGTGATCTTCAACGGGTTTCCTAGTCTCTTGTTGACTTCGTCGAAAGCCTCTTGGTCATACTGATGGTACAGAACTTAGTGAACTGCTTAGAGGGAGGATATTCCAGGTTTAACTTACATGCATATAACTGAAGAATGCAACATTCATTTCAGAAGAAATTTACAGGTTATTTAGGTGAGACCGAATTGAATTGTACGAAAAGAATATGTCTTCATGGATTTTGACATGTGACGCACTGATGATAAACCTGGATGCAATCAGAATAATACATACATGGCCCGAGCTATAAATACGGCGGAAGAGCCGTTGAGTGGCTCCCAGGTAACCAGAAAATTGAAGGCTGATATATTTTCATAGGCATTCTCAGTCCTCTTAATGCGCGTACGCTTCAAAGAAGGTACCCATTCTACGATGCCCACAATGGCGAAATTGTGGGGTTCAAAAGGGTAGATGACAACAGTATGACATGATTGACATGAGTCAAAAGTTTAGCTGGAGACATTGGATCTAATCGTCGTGACCAACTTTTCGCTTCGCTCATACGAATGTGGTAGCCATTTTGATTGGCCGTTTCGGTGTGACGGAAGCGTATTCTACAGCATAGGGTACGCGACCATTATTATGGCTGTTCAAAAAATACGAAGAATTCGGCAGCTTAGAAAGATTGTGATTATGACAGCTCCACCTTTTATCTAGGTGTGGTATCTTGAACCGGATCCCCTTTACTGGCTTATTACTTTTGAGGAGTGCTGCTATTGTTTGGATCTCGGAGTGGAACGCACCTATAAGGTATCTTACCTCGCGATCAAATGTGCTGCGGCAAGCCAACCTATGTTTCTCCGTCTATGTTCTATCCTGTTCCATGTCTGGATCTAGCCCTCAAAGAACCGGGTATAAGGACCGCATAATACACGCCGTTGACCCTTAGCTCTCTAGCTGCCGTCCTTGGTCTACATCTTTGTATACATACAGTATGTATATGCAAGTTGTGAGCTCACGTAGTGTAAATCAGCGGTTCCTATGGCGACTTGGCGTGCGCTGATCTCTACGGCGGGCAGCCAATCGGGTGCCACGGCGCTCAATAGTAGAGCCTAGGCCGACGCGGACGTGCGATGCAAGAGTCGTCGGCACACATACACGAATGCACACGAGCCCCACGACAGTGACCGAACCCGCCTTGGTCTGACAGAGGCCAAGCTATCCTGCCTTTTTTACCCTCGGTTCTACTCCTCCTTGTACGGATGTAGCAGATGGCAGTTCCGGTAGCGTCGGCTACATAGGCTGGGATGCACTCCTGCATGTTCAGTGCAAATGGGACAGATCGTTCAGGGTGAGAGAGAGCTGCGTCTCTAACCATGTCTGCCTTCATCGGCCTGATTTCTCATCTCGTCCAGGCCTGCATATTTACGTGTTCAATATGAATTTGTCTTTGAAAGAAATGAAGACTATTTGGCTTTACCCTAAAGGGTGTCATTAAAAAATTTCCCGTTCGAATGGTCGTCACACCTCAGCCATTAGCTTTGTAAGTAGTGATGAATTGGGTGGCCCAGTGGGGCCCGCCTTCTCTGACGTACGTGGAATACCGTTAAGTAACCACTTAGCACATACACTCTAAATTGTGAGACTCGCCACAATTCTCTCGCGTTCGACAGATGACTGGCTCAAATCTGCATGGATGGTTTCGAGACTGGTTTAAATCATCCATATATACTATGAGTGCATCTGCATTTGTCTCTTTTCCTTTCGGTCTCGTCTGTCTGTCTCTGTGCACAACAAACCTCAGCAACCATGTCGCATTTACCACGCCGTGATGCAACTGGATATCTCCCTATTGAGGACTATGGCTTGATCGGCAACATGCGAACATGCGCACTCGTTGGCATCGATGGCAGCATTGACTTCATGTGTTGGTAAGGCCCAGAACTCCTTCAAGGCTATTATAATTGCACCAAATATCCGTATTTGCGATGCATCGCCCGCCAACAACACCATCATATATCCCTTCCATGATGCTGACGACTATAGGCCAGATTTTGACTCTCCCTCCATATTCTGTAGACTTCTAGATAAAGATAAGGGTGGCCACTTTTCAATCACTCCATCTAATCAAACGCCATTCACCACGAAGCAGCAGTATCTAGCTTCTTCCAACATCCTTCAAACCCGGTATATACGAGACGAGGGGGCGGTTGATGTTGTTGACTTTTTCCCCCGGCCCAAGAGTACTCACACTGTAGTGAAAAAGCTCGCAAAACATACACCTTTTCGGGAGAGCATTGCAATACAAGGAGAATTGAAGAAGTGGTTGGTGAGGCGAGTGGAGTGCATTCGCGGAAGTGTTGATCTAGGTCAGTCCACGAGCTTTGAAATACTGGCATTTCTTCTAATGGCTTAACAATCTCAGATGTCGAGATATATCCTGCGTTCGATTATGCTAGGGCTCATCATACTGTGGAGATACTCGTGCCGGACCTTTCACCGAAATCTTTGCAATGCAAGGTCGCCAAGTTCATCACCAGGGATCTGAGCCTGCAGTTAGATGTCACGATCGACCATGGGGAATATGATGCCGCATCACATCCGACATTGCGATTTTCTAAGCAGAAGACTGCACACATGCTCGGAGAAGGCGTTGTCACGCAAATTCACTTGGAACAAGGTCAAGCGGTATCATTTGTCTTTCGCGAAGATACCCCTACAGGTGTCACTCCAGAAGTATCTACCGAGGTGCTGGACCTGCAACAACACGACACACAAACATTTTGGTTCAACTGGATTTCACAAAGCAAATATACTGGACGTTGGCACGAGGTTATATCAAGAAGTTTACTAATCTTGAAGCTCCTTACTTTTGAACCAACGGGTGCTATCATAGCTGCTCCGACTTTTTCTCTACCCGAGAATATCGGAGGGTCAAGGTGCGCGCCACTGCATAACGCGTTTTAGCGACTTCCCTCAGCACTAATTTTCCTCGCAGAAATTGGGACTACCGGTTTACTTGGGTGCGAGACTCCAGTTTCACTATATACATACTCCTTCGAATGGGTTTCGTTGAGGAGGCGGATGCTTACATGAGCTTCATGAGTGACCGCTTTCGAAGATCAAGATCCCCTGATGGAGCGTTGCCTATAATGTTCACCATAAGAGGTGAATCAGATATCCCCGAAATATCTCTCACGTACGCATCTCCTAGCAATGAATGATATCTCTTATTGACTGAGCCATAGTCATCTTTCTGGCTACAAAGATAGCAACCCGGTGCGTATAGGCAACGATGCCGCTGACCATCAGCAACTTGACATATACGGAGAGCTTCTGGACGCTATCTATCTGTACAACAAATTCGGCAAACCCATCACATGGGCTCAGTGGGTAGCCGTCAGAGAAATACTAGGTGAGCGACGTATCTTTCTATCACATAAGCCCAAATCACTGATATCCTAAGTAGACTACGTAATGACAATCTGGAAAGGTATGGAATGTTGATGATCGAGCGTGACTAATAGTCTAACTTTACGCAGACCCAGACATGTCAATATGGGAAGTGAGGAACAAGAAGCAGCACTTCGTATATTCTAAGGTGATGCTTTGGGTCGCATTTGACCGCGGCATTCGCCTTGCGGACAAGCGCTGCCTGCCTTGCCCGCATCGCTCTCAGTGGATGGCGATAAGAGACGAGATCTATGAAAATGTCATGACCCAAGGTCTTACCTCTATGCTATGTCTCAGAATCGTGCACCTTCTCACACAGTATAGGATACAGCCGAAACCTGAGATGTTTTATTCAAAGCTACGACGGTGGAGACCTACTTGATGCGTCGATCCTTATTGCACCATTGGTTTTCTTCATCATGCCGAATGACCCAAGATTTCTGCGTACTATGGACAGAATTCTCCTTTTGCCCGAGAAGGGAGGTTTGACGAGTACGGGTCTTGTCTATCGTTATAACACCGAGCTATCCAAAGACGGTGAGTTTCTCTACCGTCCCATCAATCTTCTAAGCTTACCTATGAAAGGTGTCGGCGGCGATGAAGGCGCATTTAGCATGTGCACATTCTGGCTTGTCGAAGCTCTCACAAGAGCAGGAACATACGACAAGAAGTACTTGGTAAGAGGAATAAATCTTTTTGAGAATATGCTCAGCTTCTCCAATCACCTTGGTATGTATTCCGAAGAAATTTCGAGAACCGGACAGCAATTGGGAAACACCCCTCAGGCATTTAGCCATATTGCCTTGATCAGCGCTGCCTTCAACCTGAACCGTACTTTGTCGGCGAAAAAATGACTCTAGATCAACTTCTAAGTTATAGTAACGGTACAAGTGAGAAATCCTAGAAGGCATAGTGGATGGAGGATCTATCGATATAATTTTATTAATGGCCATTATATAGGAGGGTCAATGTCTCTTTGTCATTAGTGATCGTAGCTTCTCTTCAGTGTGTATCCGCGAAGAGGAATTGCAAATCTGCATCAATCCCATGGAAAGACTTGTTGACTGAGACTTGCGTTGAGACTTCTGCAATTCACACAAAGCGTGAAGAGCCATATTGCGTGATGACGAAGAGATATGAGCAGCATATGAAGATATCCATATTGTCGTGGCCGTCCGAGAGCTTCTTGAGCTCTACAGGTTCATGTTGTAATACCTTTTCAAGGTATAAAGCAATGAACTCCCATTTGTACTTCAGTTTCCACATATAACATCGTCATCTCCGAGTCTTTCATCTACTACGACGTCTAGGATGAGGCAGGTCTTACACGCGCCGCACACAACAACAAGTTGCAGACTATCATAAACAAATCTGTGGGCATTTCCCACCTGACATATCTACTCTAAGGACCATACTTAGCTCCGACGTATACATTCGCCGCACATGGACACATTTTCCCACTATAGTTTTTCGGACACGCCTCTAGGCGGGGGCCCGCAGGGGTCGTACGAGCCAATCACACAGCCCCAGAAACCTTTCCTGGCGGACAAGGGCCCTCGCATAAGTGGTAAAATTTATTATGACGCTAGAGAGCGAGGACAGCTCCTTGCGCACCTTAAAGCAAGAGCAGCCGAGGAAATGTCTTTCGCCCTACCGCAAAAATGTGCCGTCGTTTGGGGACCCGCAGCGGTGCTAGAGGATCCGCGTACAAGGGTGTTCCTAGACAACTTATTACGTGGCCGCGATGTTTACTCCGAGTTCAGAGTTCTTGATGGGGCCTCTAACTGATTTTGTTCCATTGAACGACCTTTCGTGAACCAAAACCCCACTGCGACAATGACCATGATACCAAACACAGCGACAGCGTAGTTCATGTCGCCGGCTGGAGGATCAGGTTGTCGAGGAAAGAAGAAGAAAACGCTCGTGATTGCACAATATACGATAGACATCCAGTTGCATGCGGGACCTAGGACTCTGAGATTGAAATCACCGGGCAGTAGCCGTTTCCGTCCAACAAGTAAAAGCACGAGTATGGGTATACAAGACGAGATCGTGAGGGCAACAGTGCTGACGCTGAGAATTGCGTCGAGAGCCGCGTTAGAGAAGAGATATAGCAGGCCGACGAGAGAAATGATCAAGGCTTGAAGCAATATGGCTCGCACAGGAACCTTCCACGTTCGGTCGATGTGTGCGAAATATGCACTCCTTGGGAGTCCCCCTTCACGAGCAAAGCTCCATGTTAGGCGTGACGCCGTGGTGAGCATACTGACACCCTGGCCCAAGCCGTTGAGGACGAACAAGAGGATCAACGCGAAACCGCCCTCTAATCCGATGCTTTCCTGTACGACCTCGATGAATGGAAGGCCTGTCGGGGGGTTGAAAACCTGCTCGACATTCTGGATGCAGAAAAGACAAATAACCATGAAAATGAACCCCGTTACTGCACCCAGAATCACGGAGAGGTACATGGCCTTCGGGGCGTTACGTCCTGGAGATGGTATCTCTTCCACCATGTGGATGACGCAGTCGTAGCCGGTCAAGCTATAGGCAGCTTGGACCAGGCCCATGAAGAAAGCCACCCCGTCGCTCCAACCAGTCCGGTTTAGCCAACCCCAGAAGACGAAAGATGCTGGCTGGAACGCCAATTCGGAGTTTGTACCCACGGATATTGGCATCGCTAGGCTGAAGGCGACGAAGAGACCGACGAACCAGACGCCAATGACTTTGTTAAACGTCGGTAGAATCCAGTCCTTCCGCCCGGCGGTGAGGTTGACGAGAGTGAGCGCCCAGGTGATGCCCAGGTACAACAGGAAATGCACCCAGCCCTTGCTGGCCGCCGGCCAGTCCGTGTCGAACATGATCTTCAGTCCCAAGGTGAACTCGGTCATGAAGGCCATCTGGGAAGCGGACAACGTCCACCAGCCGAAGATGTTTATCCAAGCGCAGATGTACGAGGTGAAACGGCCAGAGGTGCTGTCCCAGAGGCGTGCGATCCAGAACCCTTGGCCCAGAGCATTGGGCATGCTGCTGCAGAGCTCGCCTAAGGAAACGGCGATGCAGACGTTGAACACGGCGACAACACACAGGCCCCAAAGCACGGTGATAGGGCCCCCCTTGTAGAGGCCGGTGGCCAGTCCTTGTGCGCCGGTTGACCATGTTCCCAACACGGAAAAGGAAAGAGCCAGCATGCTCCAGATGTCGAATGACCTAGGGGGGCCATGATGCTGATCGGCCCTTTCTTCGGTGTCGCGACGGTCCAAGGGTGCCGCGTCCACCAGGTTCGACATCGAGCGAGTGACTGGCATTTTAAAGAGGCCGTATTTCGTTGTTACGAGCCAGGACCGAGAAAGCCCTGCTTCGTCTTCTGCCGTGACATATGGATTGTGATGAGTTTTAATCTGTTGATGTTCAATGTTCTATCGGGAGGATGTCGTGTCGATGACATAGTAAGTCGAGACTACCACTACTACATTGGGTGCCGTAGCTAGACGTTGGGTCTGAAGCTCAAACATAGTTGTGCTTATGTCATTACACCCGAAGGCGGTGAACGTAATCCGCCGTGCCTTGTTTCCCACCACACTCATCATCTTAGAACGAGCATTTCCAGTAGTACTTTGGGTCAATATACGACGAATGGTAATCTACAGACACCAGTACGCGACGTGTCAGAAACTGGCACTAGAAAACATTTCTGTACCGGTCCTTCCTGGAGGCCAAGCCCTTACGGTTATGTAGGGCCGGGCGGTTTTATGGATATCTTGCCATTTGAGGTAGTTGAACTCGCAGGTATATCGTAGCTGTCTTCATTCATAGTCATTTTGGGATAGGAGGACGGTATAAGTTGGAAGCAACGTATAGAAGCTGAGGGTGGGGGAAAGGCGCCGTGATAAGGCTGCGGGAGGAATCCCCCCATACCAAGTGCTGTACAATAACCCCAACTGTTGTCATTGGATGATTGGAGTGGCAGTGTCGACCTCTGCATATTTCTGCACGGACGCTCAAGTCGACAATTCATGCGTGAATGCCCAACCCCGCAGCTCTTCCATGAATGCCCACACAGCGATTCGCGCACAAAAGTCTTGAGGATTGGAGCTTGAGGGTCTTACATGCTGCAAGGCCACTCACTCAAGAGAGCTGTCGAGCTCGAGTCATGGAGGCGGCTTTCGTACTCGGGGTATCCCTCTATCTGTCACAACAGCACATTAGACACTCGCAACCCTTTCTCTCCAAACCTAAGCTCTGGAAAATTACAAACACCACGCCAGATAGTTATAGTTCAGAGCACGCCTGATTTAAGATTATATTCTTGTGAACCAAATATCATGAACTAAAACAATACCGAATCATGCAACTAACCAAGACCCAAGCAGCCCAATGGGAGACCACGTCCAGACTCTTCTCTGGCCTCCTCAACGAAGGTCTTCTCTTCGGAACCGTCACGCCCTGTCCAGATGCCACACAGGATATCCAAGGACTCAGCTTCCACGGCAAGGACAAGGACGGATTTTCAGAGTCTATTTCAATATGGATTGCGTTAAGCAGCGACTCCATACTTCATGAGGGTGGAAACACCTCAAATCCAAGAAGAAAACACATATATTTCACCCAGAAGACCTTGTACCGCACGTGTTGTTATCAGCAGAAGGCGAGTTTACCGTCGAGTTTGATCCAGGAGCACTGCTTTTGTCGACCATTCTGAACCCCTCTCAGTAAAAAATCACATTCACGCCTGATTTACAGAGAGTTTCCTTTCATATTGCAACAGAGTTCCTCCACCCTAGCTCCACCATTAAGCTCTTACTACTCTTGAAACATATGATCTTATAGTTTAAAGATTACTATAAGATACGGTTGGGCACACATCATGATGACAATAAAAAGCGAAAACTCGGCCCACTATTTACTCTCAACCTTCCCTTGTCCCTCACCTAAAGCGTGGCAGGCCTCTGCCCATGCCGTATCCCCCTCATAGAACTGACTCTTCAAATACGCCCACGTCATTCTTTGTACAGTTGCTAGCCGCTCTGGACTCTCATCCAGTGTTTCACCTGCATCCCACCCACTGATACCACCAAGTCCATGTTTTGCGCCTTTGAGCGTAAGCAGATCTTTTGGGCCGGGAGAAAGAGTGTACGGATCGGCATGCCAGTTAGCACCACGGATCGTCAAATGGGGACTGATCCTCGTCACCATACACGACCAGTGCGGGTCTGGCCATTTTGCTAAAGTTTGGGCCATAGAAAGGGACGAGTGTTTTCCCAAAATCGGAGATATCAGCGCCGCCGTTTCCGGTGCCGGCAAGGATGACACCTGCCTTGATGCGCGTTTCGAGCTTATACCATGTAGACCCGTTGCGCGGATCTGTATTGCTGGCACCCAGGAGCATGGCGGTCGTCCATCCGCCGAGCGAGTGGCCCGCGACTGCCACCCGAGCGCGATCGAGGCGGCCCTTGAGCTCCGGCATGGACATCTCGACAGTGTCAAGGTTGTCGAGGATCCGCACCATATCTGCGGTCCTATCCTGCCAGAACATCTCCTGGCCCTTACGCCCCTTCAACCCCAAGAAAGCCGAACTGAGGTGTGTCGGCTGCAGCACTGCAAAGCCGTGCGCCGCCCAGAATTCCGCCAGGGGCGCGTAGCCCTCAAGGGACGAGAGCGAGTTGCTCCGCCCATGGCCATGCGAGAGGAGGATAATCGGGAGGGCGTCTCCGGTCAAAGGCACGGTCACGCGCAGCTGGAGGTCGACGGGACGGCCTGGGGCAGGTAAAACGACGGGACTAAAGGAGATGATTGGTTTGGGGGGGTTGACAGGAATATGGGCCGCGGCGCCCACAAGGGCGTGGTAGCCAGTATGCATAGTGTTCGTTTTTGTCCAGTAGTTTGAATTGAGTGAAAAAGGAGAGAATCAAGAGATGATTCAGGTGGTGAGATATTTGACTACAAAGAGAGTCGTAGAAATTTATAGAACAACTAGAGCAAAGATTTTTTAGGAGCGAATCTGTAGTATATTTATTAGGTTGTGAGAAGGTGCAAGATGGTAATTATAAGAGGTCTTCCTTTGATGTGTTTCGGGGATCTATTATATCCTTACTCCGGGATACCTAGCTTGAGATAATAAGTCACTTACTAATATCATCCGAGAGAAATAATTAGCAAAGTCCGAGAGTTGACTTCTACTTGTAGTAGGGATTTTTGTATCGTATGCCGGCTCAGCTAATAAGAGAGTAGTTTCCTAATCAGGACTTGAGACTAGTCCACGCACGCATTATATAGTTACTTCAACGTACCTAGCCAGATTAGTGATAAATTAGTGTTAATCAATATACCCAAATTTGCAGCCTTAGATCCAACCTTCTGATGATTCATCTCTCACATTTTTGCAGCTCGAAGGCAATTCCTCTAGGGCTTTCCGCTTCGTGGATGGGTCAGAGCTAGTCCTATCCCATTCCGCCGTTTTAAGGGGTTCGGAAGCAGAGGCCCGGCTGCCTAGATGCAAGGCAAACCCTAGCCAAGAATGCCACTCAAGGCTAATCTGACGGCATTCAGCTCGAGCTGATGCAACATGCCCTGGCGCTCTTCAATCCCACGAGCATAAACAGCACCAGTAACAAGAGTAGTGTGACATGACTGCTTTATGGCCATGTGGGGTTTGTCCAATATCATAATCCTTCTTAAATTTCCTTTGCTTTAGATGTCGCCGCGAAAATAGCTATAACTGCATGGCGCCATACTTAAATATTTGCTGAGGTGTTCAGATAGATCTTGAACTCGCGGCTGATTACGTTAGAGAGCCGACTGCTTTGCCAAGGAATGATGTGGTCATCTTTGATCTCAGAACCCCACAAAACCAACATCCGTAGTCGTTGAACGAATGGTAAAACCAGCCAGAGGTAATACACAATCAACTCACTTATCTCGCATGGAAGATACCGATGAATAATATTCGTTGAGCCCTGAATGCTATAGCCTTTGTGATAGAACGTTACAAAACTAAAAAGACCATTCTCAATGAAGAGTGCTATTGCAGAATTTTAGACCAGTAAGCTCGGTGCCACGGGAAGGTTGTCCGCCTGTAATATGGACAACAAAAAGGAGCCGCTCAAGAAAAGCATCCACTTGGCTCAGGCAGTGGTGAACGGAGGAGAGCCCGCATCATCGTCTCAATTTCTCGGCCGTATGCTTGTTTAAGCGGGCTAAAATAGCCAACGTCGAGTGGTTGGAAGCGTTGAGGAATGTACAGGCATGCAAAGCGTGATAACATTATTAGCTTTGCAAAATTGCTGAGATTCTGCTGATTGATGGCTCTTATTGACGTCAACAACTAGCAGTGGATATTTCCCAGTAGAACGGCCTTTAGTATAAGAACGGCACTGTGAAGACCACTTCTACACGTCGAAGGCGGTCGCAACAGGGCCTACACAAACCGGGATTAGTGCGAGCTGTAACAAGTACGCGTCTCCCGCCACCGGACAAGGCTGCTATGACTTTGCGGTGGCCCAGGGGATGATATCTGCGGATCTGTACACGTGGAACTCGGCCTTGGGTTAATGGAGAGTACTTCGGGTCATCGTTATGGTATGGTTCGGCGAGTATTACTGTGTTGGTGTAAGTAGTTAGTTGTGTAGTCTAAGCGGCTAGAACTAGATCCATATTCGTAATGTTTAACACTACAATCAACTACAGTGCTTGGCCAACTCGGGCGAGATATAAGAAAGTTTGTGCTTTAGCGCACACCACGGCTTTTTTGTATTAAAAGAGCTGAGATGTTTGCTTCATTGGCTAAAGCGTTGGCGGCGGGGCATGCACTGTATTGTGCTTGTAGTCCCAATAACTCTGGACAGCCACGCGGCACTCACCGCCCCTGTAGTTGTCAGGCTATCCATGCTCGCGGCAAATCTCCCGTATCTTGATGCACTCTTCAGACAACCAACCATCTGGTTCGCCGTCGTACTCTAGAACGTTTGGCCAATTCATGTTGCCCGGCAAACCCAGCCACTCCAGGCTGCGGTACTTGGCTTGCCACTCCTGCATCAGCTGTTCAATCGGCCAAGTCCGGTCGTCGCACTCGTTCCGCCAGCAGCGTGGGTCGTCCGTGCTGTAGAAACTGGTCGGCTCGGGGTACACGACCATTTGCATGTACCTTGTAAACGTACCATCCGAGGTGTCCAGCATGTAGGCCCTTAATGATTGAGTCGTGCCTGTCTCGGCGTCAGCAAGGGAACAAACAATACAGCATCGCAGATCAGTAAATACTTACCGGTGGTAACCTGAACCACCCACGGCGGGACGGATTTACTGTTATCGTAGCCAGCCAACTCCCACACGAACCCGGCTGCTCTCCCCTTCTTTAGAACGCGGCGGTAATCAAGGGCAAACGAGTCGGGCGCGACCCATGGACGGACGCCCGAGATATAGGGTAGGCTTCGCAATATCTCCACTGCCTCGTCCGTCTTGTGCAGCCCCCGCTCCGCGAGAGAGGCAGCGGTGATTTCTGGCCATCCGTCGGGTGGCGGGAACTGGATGTCAGAGGGGTCAATGTGCGGTATGCTCTGGTACAGAGAGATGATGCTGGAAATGGCGACTTCGCGTGAGTAGGTGGCTGGAGAGGAGAGGCGGGGGTCCGGAGGGAGTTGGCGGGGATCTGGCGTGGGTGTCATGTTGGAGGCCGAGTGGGGATGCAGCTGAGACTTGTGATCGTCAGAGTAAATATGTCATGTTCAAGAATGTGACGGGAGTTATATTCATGTAATCGTCGTGACCAAAGTTTCGCTTCAAGGTTGGAACTAGAAATAGAATTGCTGACAAAGGAAAGACATAGTGTGATTGCCTGAGCGCGAACCAACTTGTTGAATTCTATTGGGCTACGGCCTTTACTTATGGCGGCTTAGTTTAAATTATACTCTCTTTTATTAAAGCTCTAATTAACATATACTAGTTTATTAAAGGTCCCTTAATGTAAAAGTATAATTTATAAAACGTAACGTATGGGGTAACCGTGCATTTTACCCTACTACTATAGCTTCCAACCCTTATATCCACC
>JPKD01000943.1:0-29162 GCA_000750935.1 Pseudogymnoascus sp. VKM F-4519 (FW-2642)
ATAGTCTAGGTGGACTATCAGTCTAGACTATTTAGACTAGACTACTGACATGCCTGGTTGCGGTTGCGGCTGCTAATTGTGGCTGACTTCTGAAGACTAGTACGTATCTCCAGGTCGCTCGCTGAGTTTACGCTGATACTACTCATGTAATCGAGTAGAAATACTAGATTTTGACCGTTTTAGGTCCGATATTCTAACTCCCGACAGCCACGCGGATCAAGCGAAAGATTTGTACGACGGTAGGAGACCGTACTTCGCCTTGGATCAAGTGAAAGATATGTACGACGCGGGGTATGAGGCAGATGAGTTCCATTTGTACATGGCCATATACAAAACCGTCCACGGCATTTGTAGAGAGCAGCGCAGCATCGTCGATGAGGGTGCTGACCTGATTCTATCATCTGTATTCTGTGCACTTCCGTTGTTGCAGGAGGTGAGATTGTCCTTCTATGAGGTGCTTGCTGGAAGATAACGGCTGGCTGTTGACCCTAGACATGGTTATAACAGAAGAGTTTTACAAACACCATCTACAAGTCGTTTCGAGCGCCATTCAGCGTGCCAGAAGCGCAGGCGTTGCCATTCATACCATTAGCTTGTTGCACTTCGAGCTTCCATTCTACGATTCATGGGAAGAATCTAATCTAGGCCCTCTATCAGAGTCTCTAAGACAGCTGCTGAAGAACGTCAAGGTCCTGCGCGTGCGTGGGGTCTCCGAACATGTTCTGGAACTGCTGTCTCACTGCGCATTTGATCTGCATCAGCTTGACATGTGGTGGCTCCTGAAAAGGTCATCAAGGATTTCCTCGAAACCAACAGCAAATCCATTCGCTCTATTGGCTTTCACGACGTTAAAATCCGTAGGTTGAACAGCAATACTCCACTGTCGTCAAGCATGCTTTTCCGTATGCTGGGTGTGCTACGGTTCCCGCTATGCCTAGCAGCTGATTGCGGCTGTCTTCTCTGGCGGAAAGAGGGATGGCGGCTGGTGTTTGGCGACGACTGCTCGCAGCTTTCCACTGGAACTTCTGCTAAGAGAAAATATGATGAGCTGCAACGAGCTGGACTTGGAAGCCACAGACTCTTGCCAAGCTAGCGTCCCCTTGCCAAATTGGTCTGAAGTGTGGATACTAGGGGTCCTCGGTCTATTATCCATATGAGATTAACCAGTTCATGGTAGGTATGGATGGAGGTGTGCCGTATGTGGTAATATAATTCAGATTGGCATATCTGGGGTAAATTATGCCGCTTAATTGGGTTGAAGCGAGTAACTATAGTATATGGCTTGTTTGCTGCAATGAGGGATATGGAGTGGATTTATGGGGGGCCGAGGACGCTGGGTAATATGGACCCTGTAGAATGCGGGGAACCTAGGGGTCTGGCTTGTGAATGCGCGCGCAAAGGATGATTGTCTGCTTATGTGAGATGACCATAGACAATATACCGAAGGTATGGACTCTGTTGGTAGCTTGTTGGGTTTTGCCAAGCTCAAAAATAATGTAGAGGCGCGCGCTGGGCTCTGTCTTAGCATCGCCCTGTTGCCAAATCTTACGACATGGTGAGATTAGGCAACAGGGAGATGCCTGTCGTAGCAGCGAAGTGACGGTCACCAGGCGACCTTAGACATAAGCTTACTCTGCTGTTGTACAGTCGCATCAATCTCAGTTTAATTCCTAGTCTCTCATGATTGCCAATCTCCTTTAGTGTCCACTACCCTTCACCGATCAAGCCACTTCACCAACAGCTCCTGCAAGTTCGCCTTCCGCACAGGCTTTGACACATGATCATTAAACCCCCATGCAAGGAATTTTTCTTGATCCCTCTTCATGGCGTGGGCCGTCATGGCGATGATAGGGACATCAAGTCCCATCTCACGGATCAGTTTTGTAGCCTCCACCCCCCGCCATAACCGGCATGGAGGTATCCATCAGAATGAAGCCATAGGCCGACGGCCCCGCCTTAACCATATCAACCGCTTCCTTCCCATTCGCAGCGACATCGATCATCGTAAACCCGAAACCCTTCAGCAGCCTCAACAGAAGAGCCTGGTTGATGCGGTTGTCCTCAGCTACGAGGATCGGCTTTGCAAGCGCCGCCTCGCTGAGTTTTGCGTCTGGTTCTTGTTGGGTTGGCAGCGCTGGTGGTGCTGCTAGTTCTTCTATGGTCTTGACTAGCTCCATCGTGAACTAGCATGGCCGTATCGATGACTTCGGTGCGCAGGGTGTGCGAGGAGTCGTCTTCGGCCGATGTGGCGGTGACGATGCGGAAGGATGCCTGTTCGGTGAATTTGACCGCGTTGCTGACGATGAATGCTGGAGACTATGGCGGAGGAGGAGGAAGGCGGGATGGTTTGCAGAATAGATTTCGGGGCCACGGCATAAGTAAAGGCCGTAGCCCCATAGAATTCAACAAGTTGGTTCGCGCTCAGGAAATCACAACCCTTTGCCTAAAATCGACCCCTGTCTTCGTCAATACAACGTGCTTCTACATCAAGGCTCACTTTTGAGCTCGTGGGTTTCCTAACGCGATATACACATTTACAACCTACATCAAAGGACTGAACCGCAGTATACAACTACAATTCATTTGGCGCATTGAACTCGCGGCAGTGTGAAAACTCTAGTAGTAATGTCGTTATCTAGGCTAGAACGGGGTCGGCAAGAGCGCATTTTCCTTTAGGACTGTTGTCCCGTCTATTAGGGTTTCGTAATCTATCGGACGGTTTATACTCTAGAGTCTGATTTGTTGTGGGAAGGCGTAATTGCAAAGTTGGATGAATATGTGATCAATTCTATCTGGAGGTCCATGGAGATTATGAACCTGAAGGTAGAGGAGGGAGAGGACTAGCTCGATCCTGAACCAACTCGCGAAGTCTACGCGCGATACTAGAATATTATCATAAGTGATAAGGAGAAGTATGATGGAGCGTCGATCGATGAGGTTGCAGACCACTTCACCGACTAGGCTGATGATCCTAACAATGATTAGAGTGGAAACGTCAACATGAACGTTTGTCTTCTAATTGATGAGGAGGTTCTATACTAGCTAAGAGATGCACTACTAGCAACGACGGAAGTTAGAACAACGGGAAACGCCGATTAGAATGTGTGTATTAAGGTCATTGATACTCTTTTTGACCCTGAAGACATAAGCGAGTGTGACCCTAGGTACAGAGGCTAGGTGTTAGTAAGGCTAAATAAGCTCAGCACCTGTACTTTTGTGTGTATTCTGGAGATTGTCCTTTAAGCGTATAGATTTTTAATGTTTAGAGCAAATTCGAGGGGGGGGGGTCTAGTGGTGGATATAGTACGATTATATGACTAAATAGGAAATGCCGCCAATATATATAGGCTGTATTTCAATCTAAATTGTAAGTGTCTTGATAAACTAGGCTAATTTTTGCAATATGATGCTATTATGCCCTGCTTGAATTTACGCCTTTAGTTTAATGTGTATCCTGTTTACCTTCTCTTTCCCACTTCACGACCTATGCTGGGTCTATTAGGTATTACATAGCGTTAAGCTAACCCCTCGTAAGAAAAGACGCTGTCATTAAGTCTAAAATAGTACACGCTTCAACTATTTAATTTCTCCTAATTAGATTTTCCATCTTTACTCTACGTGTGATTTCTATTATACCTCTAATTATAACAAGTATATACTCACTCTATTAGATCCGCTACAGATCTAAGTCGCATTGCCTGCATAGGCTATAGTACACCCTATACTAATGGTGCCTGTCGTTTGAATGGAATTGCCACAGAAACACTGCTGGCTAAACTTAACGCCTAAGTATATGTAACCAGCGGTTCTATAGGTATTCCGACATAGGTCGACCGTTATAATTGTGCCCTCATTCGTAATGGAATATCTATTTACTAGCGTGCAAGCTGTAGCTGAATCTGAGAAGCAACTAACATATCTAGACTGCAGTCTAGTTAATATGGTTATGCGACTTAAACCTCCGTAGATCTAATTCGAGTTACTAGCGCATGTCATATCGCATCTACTTAAGGCAACAGCGCTGTTAATAGAGTTATCATAATAACATTCCGATCTGTACTTAACGCTAGAAATTTGATAGCCAGCTCTCTCGCATGCGCTTTCGCAAACTTGGTGTGTCATTATTATTGTTTCATTTAGAACAGCAACACGGTTTCTTAAAGTACATGATGTAGAAGAGTCGACATAACATCTAACAGTCGTATTATCACCGATTAAGTAGACATTAATCCTGTTACTACCACTACACATCTCACCAGTGTTCGCTAGGCATGGACTAGTGCAGCCTAATGTCGCGGGGCCATTATTCAGTATGGAGTTAGCATACTGACATTAGTGAGCGTATTCGAGGCCTGCGAAAGTATATCCACTTGATCGACATGTTCGCTAACAGAGCTCTACTGTCATCGTAGTGTCTTAGTTCGGAAGTATAATTTAATTCGCTAGAGTTCGTGAAGTTGTAACATCTACGTAGCACCTAAGGGAAGTCCAGAATTAGAACACTAGAGGGCTTAATACGCAGACAGAGTATCTAACTGAGAGATTGTCGTAGGCTGTATTAAGATAACCGTTCTAGATGACCAATTGTGACCGTGAGATTCCGTATGTAGAACTGATTGTGTCGCACGTATCTCCATTCTTAACGGTATACCAAGATTTGCACTGAGGCGTTGTACCAGTGCTGGTTTGAGCAGGGGCGGCTGGATATGTCGTTGAACTAATAATAGTAACGGTTGGAGAAGTTGTGGAGCTGGTCGTAATTGTAGTATGAGAGGTTGTGGGAGCGGTAATAGTAGTGGCTGTAGATGATACCGAGGTTGGGCCCGTGGTCCCAGACGACGTTAATGTCACGTCCCAATCATAGGTAGGCCCTACACAGTATGTTGTCCCCGCGATAAGTGACGCAGTGCAGTCGGTTGTTTTTAGGGAAGGGTTAACAGTGAGGAATAACTCTGCCGTGATTCCGTTCCGCACATTGATGCTTGCACAATCGTCTCCCACTAGGGCGGTATACCATTTTCCGCAGTTTAATGTTGTACCGGCTGCAACCTTTGCCTCAGTCGGCGGTGCAACCTTTAAGAGCGAGTAGCCTGTGATCGGCACTGGCACAGTTGTAGAGTTGCCAAGGGGTATGCCCGGCTGGAACGTCCCACCCTGTGGGGAGAGGCAGATTGTGTTGCCGTAGATAGCATTGCTGATGTGAAGGTTTAAACACCCAAAGACTATAAATGGATTCAAGTCTCGCACTGCTCCATTTTCAAGATGGTAGGCTGCCTCGATGGAATCGCAGGTATCAGTTTCCTGCACAGTGTACACAAACGAGCAGGGAATCGGAATGCAGAGTACCGAGCCTGGGGTGATGTTGAAACAGTCGAGCTCCTTGGTAGTATTCTGGTTGCCCCTGTAAAGGGCTGAGGAGGATACATTATAAGCTTGGGCTATCGTATCGCAGGTGTCTCCTGAACTCGTGGTATAGAAGTTACCGCTTGCACAAAAAGTAGTTGGCACCTCCTGTACAATTAAAGGCGGTAGGATACCAACGGGTCCAGAAAGGCCGCACGTTGAGTAAATATACTTGAGGATTGACTCGTAGTAAGTGTTGTATATTGAATATTGTGAAGACTGGAGCATGGCGTATTGCGCAACAAAACAAGGATTGCAGAGTTCTGCTTTCGGCATATCCTGAACCGTTCGTACAGTAGAAAATGTCCCAGTGACGTCTAAAGTGGGACGTTATTATTATTCCATTAATATTGATATTTGAGGTAGGACTTACCACTGCAGTATCTGTCTGTGCTCGTGTCCTTCAAACATGTTTGGTTATATCCCTCCCAAATATATCCGCCTGGAATCGTGGTAGGGTATCCAGATATGTTGTAGCCAGCACACGACGTCTCAACAGTATTGAAATATGATTTTAGCGATGCACCACAGCGGGAATCACAAACCAAGTCCATAAGAGTAGTGTTCTCGAGGTTGCCTCTCCAGCTTGGTTCAGTCCATGTTTGGAGTGTGTCTTGACAATTAATTACCTGTGTCAGTGCAATATTGCACTTTGCTGGTAGCTTGAGGCTTAATAGCCAGTCGTCAAAATCATAGACCTGAAAACCTTGGAAGGTTCGCTGGCCACTGGTCTGTGTTGAGCCCCCAACCCATGCTAAAATTGACGAAAGATAGCCATTAATGTTATCCTTCGCATATATTGGAGTCTCCTGGAGGGGACTGATCATCTCCAGGACGGCTTTAGTGACTAAATTATATACCCATAAATCGAAGCTCTGGACGACCTCGAACCCTCGGCTTTGGCAGTTATTAGTGAGAACACAGTCTTGACTGTAGTCCTGGAACCAACTATAAATACCAGCACCAAGAACATAAATTGTCGAAGAGTCTATAATGCGGACTACAAAGAAAAGGAATAGGCTATTACCTTCAACGCTTAGATATCTACTATGTCTACGGGATTGGGGGGTTATGGGCGACGAGGATGATGGAGATAATAGCGAGTAGGTAGATGATACCGTCACATTGCATAGTCTGTAGTCATAGTTACCATATTTCTATTTATTCTAGTTGAGCCTCAAAATACTCGAATACTATTCGGCGAGTATTCGTACGAGTATTCGCCGAATACTCTCAAATACGCGAGTATTTGGCCAAACCCCGAATACTATTCGAATAGTATTTGGTGAACACTGGGGTGATCTAAATGACACCGCCAAAATAATATTAAACAGAAAAGAGTTGCTAGTGACGAGAAATCTCTACGAGTCTCTGAAGTTCCTTACGAGAGTCTATAATGACGGTAAAAAAATACTTTACTAGATCGATGCCATCCAGTGTATTAAATAGTATTACCGATACGGGTCGGAACAAACATAATGCCCGTCCGGGGCAGTCGCACCCTCGGACGAGAGGATAAATGCACGGAGCGCTTCAACTACCTCGCCCGTCATTAGTAAGTGCTCTGTTTACCTTCTTTCTATCACAGAAGGTCGCGATGCACGTTGTCCGCCTCAAGCATTGGCTCTCCGGGCGCCGGAGGAAGTACCGGCGAAAGCGCCGGTTCTTCGGCCAGAAATGACCAAGAATCTCGACGCCAATGTCAGTATGGCAACCCAATCAGCTTGGGATTAGCTTTTCTCCACAAATGAATGTAAGGGTTGATTCCACAAACGACGATTGGCACATGCTTGCTTGGGTTCTTTTGGGCATATGCATACTCTCAAGTCACTACAACTGAAGACAATACTCACACCGAGTAGGCGTCTTTCGCTATTTTTTCAAAGTTCGCATTTTTGATCTATCAATCTCCACGTTGTTAAGAAAACGAGAATTAAAGCCATGAAACTTTGCATTTTCAAGTAACTAATTTAGTTGGCGTTGATGTTGCCATTCCCATTTGGGCCAATAACTCCGCCTCCCCAGATTGTCCTGCCGTTATCGTTGTTGAAGTCGCCTCGTCCGGGATAGGACCAAATCAGATCGCCCCAGCTGGGCTGGTCACTGAGACCGCTTCCAACTGCTAAGAATTGACAGCGTCAGCTACGTTCATACTCAAAGGAAAGCCAAATACTTACGCCGTTGTTCTCCGCCGACAGCATCCTTTGCTTGTTTTGCCTTGGTGGTCCATGGAGCTATGAGACCTCTCTTTACAACATATTGATAATAGATGATCTGCAACATTAAATTATGTTCATTCTGTCGGAAAGGGGCAACTTACATCCCAGACGTTTGGACTGTTCGCGCCAATGCCACGACTGATGTTTGAAGGCTTGGCCCAAGGCCCATTAATCAAAATAGCCTCGCATCGGTAGAACTTGGGGTCAAATGGCACGTCGTTGTTAAGATTAAATTTTGCCGCATATTCAGCGGCCTTGAGAAGCAGATTGTCTCCGAGAGAGTAGACGTCCACTCCTTGAGACTGGATGACCCTCGCCGCGTAGGCTGCCCACCCAAGCCCGGTAACAGCATGACCTTGGTCTCTCCCAGTTTCAGAGCCCTGTCCAGTTTTTGGATGATAGTTGCCGTATATCCCTCCGCAGGGGTCATTTTGATACGCGTTCAGTGCGTAGTTATACTACAAATAGTCAGCTCGTGCCTCCCAGGAGAAATATACACTTTTATTCTTACCAGAGATATATCATCAAGGTAAACTGCAAATGAAAGAAGAGCTTTGATACTTGCCATACCATAATTAGCTTGTCCGATTATGATTGACTGTCTTGCAAATAGCCAGTATAGCTGGTTAGAGAACCCAGATCCACCAGAAAATACTGCACCTTTCTCAACCCATCCCCCTTCCCACCTCATGATCTCCGCTGCGTTCACAAACATATCTCCTTCCAAACCGATTAATAGCGAGGTATCAGTGCCAATTATGTCAGTTAGGTTTGTTCCCCATGCATCTAAGATGGACGTAGATCGTTCCCAGTGACTCTGGTTCTTGTTGATATACCACATGAGTGCGTTCTGATATGCGGCACGGGCGTCGTTTGTGAAGGTCGTATAGTTACTGCATTTTCCTCGACAGAGCACCTGTTTAGGTCCTTGCATCACATACTGTTGCTTGTTAGCAACCACATGAGATAATGCTGATACAGCCAACCAACCGAAGCTTGGGAGTACGAGTCAAGGCTGAACTTAGCATATGCGCTCTTCCACGGATCTTGTTTATTTTGAACGCCAAGCCTGATACGCTCCAAATCATCATGTGTATGCCACAATCCGGGATGAATAAATTCACCGGGCCCCTTCTTCATCCCATGCACATTGGTAACTGGATTGACGGGTCCATTGAGGACAGGGAGGCCATTCAGTCCACCTGTTCCGAGTACGTTCTCCGCCAAGAACGATAGTGCAGCAATGACCTTAAAAATCTGCCACTGAATTAGAAAACGAGCTTTTTGTAAGCATACTGGAGTATTGTAAACCGCTCACGGAATGTGTAGATATACGTACCTTCATGATGATATCTGCTGGCGGATGGTTAATGAAGTCCTCAATTACAGAGTTGGTGTCTAAAATCAGACTGAAGACTGGGAATTCTCTATAAGTAATGTATATTTTATAATTAAGCAATTCGTTGAAGCTCCCAATAGAGAGCTCTAAACGTGGGTGGGGGGGTTTGTACAGCGGAGTCGGACCTAACCCTTACCCTTTCCCCAGAGTGACCATGAGATGCGGAGCTGAAATGTAGTGTACAGCGGGTGTTATTAGCCGTGCAGACTTATCGCGCCCAGGAACTCCACATCCATTAACGGGGATCATCGACAATACATTCGCGGGGCATCTGGCGGAGTTTGGCCGGTGCAATTGAGATATTCTCTGATTTAGGGGCGATGCCTAGATACCATCACAGGACCAAAAGATCAGAAAGCACAGTGTACCGGTCATCACGAAGATAGATACTAATTAAAAAATATGCTCAAGAAAGCACCAGTAATTTGGTCTGATGACTGGAACCATTCGTCAACGTGATAGCCCTTTTGACAGTTCCGAGGTTCTTCCTATCCTATACATCCCTGGCCTTGTAATGAAGCCCAGGGTTACTATTCTCTAACTTGGAGATGACATTCTGCGGAATCGTAATATTCACCCCCGTCACCCCTTCGTTCAAGGCCAAGATTAAATATTTAGAATTCCCAATGCTCAGCGGACCAGCCCATATATGAACAGAGCCCTCGACGGACAGATCCGAAAAGGGTTACGCTCACGCTAATCTAAATGTCAGAGTTCCATATCCTAGCTGGTCAAACCCTCCAGAATTGGATCCATAGTTGCCGCCGCCCCCTTCTGCGCCACCGCTCCCGGAATTGACCAAATCTCTCATCTTTCCTGTGTACTGAGAATTCAATCGTTTGAGATCATGATAGTGCGCATGGAGGAGCTCCCAAGCTGGTCGAATTGATCCTCTCGAGGAGTTCGAAATGACAGGTTGAGTGACATCGCTATTGGTGTAGGACGTGTACGGAACGTCATCCCCGATATTGTATTTCGCGGTATACTCACTTCCAGCTAGTATTTTGTTTGACTCATATCCAAAGAGGTCGTCTCCTTGATTATACGCCATTTGTGCTATAGGCCCAAGCAGAGCAAAATCCAGGGTGGCATGGCCTTGATCCCGCCCAGACTCCTGGCACTGACCTAGGACCTCGCCATCTACTTTGTAGAGCTTCCAGATTGTGCGGTCAATCCTCCCATTGCCAACTCCACTCTTGAAGTAAGTAATTGCTTCCTGGTACATAGTAGTATTGTCATTAAATATACCAATGGCGAGCATAGATGCCATATTGCACAAATCCCAGTTCGCCCAGTAGTGATCCAAAGCCGCGTTATTATGTCGGACAAGGAAATCGTGATTGATAGAGAAGAAGACATTGTGAAGCATAGTTTTGAACCGTGTTTGGTCTGCCGCTGCCCAGCCGCTGTAGGTCCGAATAATCTCTGCAGCATTTGCAAATTGGTACCCGTAAATCCCAGCTGCGAGTGCTGCATCAGATGTCCCCTGGATTGATGTGAGGGTTGATGACCATGCGTTTAATATTTTGACAGCCGCATCAGCAAACGAGCTATCTCCCGAGATCTTCCACCGTAAGCCAAGGGCGTAGGCGGCAGCAACGTCGTTATAAAGCTTTGAGTAATTTTCGGCATGAGTGCCATCAAATCCACGGTAAACAATGGCTTGTGGGCTCGGGGTGTAGGTGTTAGAGGAGTGAGAATTGGCTTTCAAGATATCCCAGCCAGTTATCCACGGAGCAGCACCTGCATCCACTTTCGCTTTCATTCGCGTAAAATCGGCGTTAGTGTGAAGCATCCCAGGGTGTACAAAGGCAAAAGCGCCATTCCCTAGAAGAAAAGACAGAGTGATGATTGATTTGAAAAGCATCTTGGTTGCATAGGAATTGGCGAGCTGTTTGTGCATTTTCAAATTAAGAATAGGGAGGGCCAGCCCAAATATTTATTATACCCTTCACTAGAGCCCCTGCATTCTCCGGGGTTACTCTCGGACCATACATAACTTTGATTTGATCGTAATATAGAGCAAAATAAGAAAACGGCATAAACTACAAGGTTAGTCCACCGGACTAACAGACAGAAACTCCTTCAAAAATATGCAATACCCTGTGCAATAGGAACGTAGGACTATAACATTGACGATGAACGAGTAATAATCGGAGCATGGAAGATTAATAGGCGGCTAATTAAATAGTTGCTTCTGAAACGTTGAACAAATTGCTGGCAAGTGTTGATCTCTGCTGGTGATCGGCCCTCGGTACAAGACGAAAGGTGGGGTGGCGGAAATGCGGGGTTAATGAACTAGATCTAGCGGGTCCTCTACACCTGGCGAATAAATTTCGGCTGTAAACTCTTCGCGGGGCATCATTGGCAGCATTGCTCCGATGGCCGTTGGATATTTACTCCGTAGTGTTGAAACCCCAGAGTGTCTTAGGGCGGTACTTCCGGCAAATGGCTGCCGTAAGCCAATTTGTATAGTATAAATAGTGCGGGGTAAGTACCTACCCTAGATCGTTCAACGTATTGAGAGTGGGAATAGAATCACACCAATCGTCAGATCCGCCTATTGTGAGCAAAGCGAACAATTGGAGGAACCAAGTTGCGTTCGCTTACAGCAAAATATGTAGGTATCATTACATAGTAAATTGTACGTAAAGGTACATAAAGGAATTTATCAAAGTTGAAATTCCATGGCACTCTCACTTTCCCGACCACTACTACCACTGTTACCGCTATCGCTCGCTACTGGTTGCTGCTGTGACAAACTCACTGGTGCGCCCCCCAAGGCCTAATACTAAAGCTGGAGGGTCTATAAGACCCTATTTTTCACCATACCGTGATATTCTTGTCAACTTTCTTCTTCTCCGTTGATACTCACATTCAGAGAGGTTTTGACGATCCCAAATGCGTCGTACAATCGCGCGTTGATTGAGCTTGACTGACGTCACTCTGTTCAAGGGTGTGGTGCCGCTTCCTTCGCCGATGAATCAATGCGCTTCCATTTTCTTTCTTTTTGGCTTCAATGAGTTCAGATTTCGGACGCGTCGCTCCTCATTCTGAACGGCAATAAATGTGTTGAGCAAGATAATCTTCCGTCGATCACTTGATCTGGTTTCGCCGTCTGTGCAATCTTCTCATATTCTTGGAAATAAAAACCGACAAGCTCGGGAGTAACTACTTTCGCTTAGCGCGAAGGGGTCGACTAAATCGTCACAAAGAGTAACAGAATGGATTGAGTGGGCGAGTAGTCTATTTGCAGTATTTCGACACATTACAAGTGATGTTTTCCAACCCAACTGCCTTTGACAATGATCTTCTCTCCGTCTGGAAACACTACCCGAGCATTTGAGGCACGTTCATTAGTACTCTCCAGTACAACGGAGTGTACCAGGCAATCATTGTCCCAGCCGAATGATACCAGCCAGCCCTGTTTCATCTGAATGCCTTTAATTTTACCCTTCTTCCAAGCACTCGGGCATGCAGGCAGCAAGCGAATCTCAACCACACTGTGAGAGTCGGCTTCTACCTCGTTTGACTGCACTAGACACTCGAGAATTCCTGCACTCCCGCCGAAGTTGCCGTCGATTTGAAACGGCGGGTGGGTATCTAGCATGTTGGGCAGCGTGGACGACCCCAAAAGGCGATCAGCATGCTCTCCGCAACCTTCGGCATCAAACAATCTTGCGTGAAAGTTTAGAAGCCAAGCTCGACTCCAGCCGGTGTGGCCACCCCCATGCTCTCTACGTCTCTGCAAAACCTTTTTGGCCGCCTCGGCAAGCAGGGGAGTTTTGATAGGATTGATCACATCCGCGGGATGCAGGCCAAAAAGATGAGATACATGACGGTGTCCTGGCTCATCTTCTTCATAGTTATTCAAGCCCCATTCTTGTATCAGTCCAGTACCATCATTCACGACTAGTGGGGGAAGCCTCTGTAAGGCGTCTTGAACTTGGCTCCGTAACGGATGGTCAGCATCGCCTAGTAAGTCAAGGCTCCAGAGAAATTGGTCGAAAGCAACCCGAATCAGGGTCATATCGAAGGTGGAGCCTTCGCAGAAAACCCCCTTTGCTCCTGATGGTACAATGAATGTGTTCTCGGGAGATAGAGACGGACTTGTGACCAAATACTGGCCGCATGCGGATGGGACAAGAAAATCCAGAACAAACTGAATCGCACCTTCGTGGATCTTGAAAACACGCTTGTGAAGGTCCTCATCGAATTGAGAACGCAAAGTGTCCATCATCTCGACAGATAGCCAGAGACCTCCAAGAGGCCACAAGGTAGCCGGCATCCAACGATCCTGCGGAGAAGTGTCTCCCCACATGTCCGTGTTGTGGTGCGCGCACCACCCTCCGCAGCCATACATCAGTTGCGCCGTTTTATGGCCTGAGACAGCCATACGCTCCAGCAAGTCGATCACAGGCCGCACGCAGTCGATAAGACCCCATAGTTTCGCGGGCCAGTAGTTCATCTGCAGGTTGACATTGATCGTGTACTTGGACCCCCAAGGCGGAGCAAACTTGGTGTTCCAGATGCCCTGCAGTGTTGCCGGTAGCGCTTTGTGCGAGTTGCGACTGGAAGATATTAAAAGGTAGAGGCCATAGTTGTGGTACAACGCCACTAGCCCAGGATCTCGTGTTCTTTGGATGCGTTCGTCCGTTGGAATGTGGCATGCGTCTGGCCACATCCGAAGCTGCACCCGGTCAAAGAGCGTGGCATAATCCGCTCGGTGCCGGCTCAGCAGTTGATCCCAAGGCTGGGCCAGCGCCGCGTCAACGTTGGACATTGCAACGAGCGTAGGGTCACTGTGCCGATAAGTCGTTTGTGCCCCAAGTGCAATTTTGCAAGACATCGAAGTCACGACAAGGCAATCACCGATAACCTCAATCGTTCCACTAGTGTCCTCGTCATCGAGTGTCACTCCGAGGACCAGAGAGAGTCGGTTACTGTTGGCGCCACCTGGAGTAGCCCGAAGGATGATATGAGAACCTTCTGCGGCCACATCGTCGAGGTACACGTTCGTTTCGGTTTCGATGTCGCTCATGCGATCCACTCGGATAACGAACTGGGTTGGCTCCGAAGAAGAGATTTTTATCAACAGCGCGTCGTCTGGAAAGCTGGCGATAGTTTCTCGACGGTATGAGACACCCTTGTACTTGTACTGTACGACCGTTTGCGACGTGGATAAGTCGAGATGCCGATGATATTGGGTAACGGCGTCTCCCTCGTGACCAAACTCGAGAGTGCAAGTACCCAGAGGTTCGTAATGTCGCATACTGGCAGGTGAGGCGAAGAAGGCCTTTCGAATTAAGGCTTCGGCTTCTTCATGACTCTCGTCTCGGATGAGCTGTCGAAGCTTGGGAAGCATGCGAAGAGCGTCCTTTGGTGTCCTGTCCATAGGACCACCATGCCAAACGGAGTCCTCATTGAGCTGCATGAGCTCCACGTCTGTCCTTCCGTACACCATTGCTCCTAGTCGACCGTTCCCTACTGGCAAGCTTTCCGACCATTGCAACGCAGGTGATGTATAATGAAGGTGTAAATGCTGATCCGATGGTGAGAGAGCCATGGCTACGGCATGAATGGGGATTCCAACTCGCGGCCAGGAGGTGTCCGCGCTGATGAAAGAAATGTGGTAGAAGGGTGGCTGATTTCTGCTTTCTGAACGCTTCAATGTCTGATGCTATTGTAAATAGGTCGATAGATGGGTATAATAGTGAGTGATGGGAACAGATGGGCATGTGAGTAGGTGTCAAACACAAATATGTCTTATTAGCAGTACTTAGGGACTTTAGGTAATACAAGGTTAGCGTATATCACCTATCCGTCGGGTTTTCTTGAAACCCTGAAACCGAGTGAGGCGTTTGCCTCTCTCGGTTTCAGATCACATTCGTACAGATTTTGAAATCTTGAGCGATGAATTTATAAGTGGCTGTTTGAAAATAGACTAGTTATTCTTATGTATCTATAGTTACTCTCACACGCTCAGATTAAACCCTCAATTAACTCATTATCAGCCACCTGTTGCCTACTTGAGGGCTTGCTGTACTTGTCACTTCCATCTGATGACGATCAGCTAAGCCGGACTTTAGTCGTATTTGATTTCCCCTACGGATAAATTCTCCCCATAAATATTGTGTGCTAATTTTCAAGCGGTATCTCTTGAATTAGGAGCTAACTGTTGCTTCCTTTCTCTCCGTTTTTAGAGCCTCCAACCTGAAAAATGCCACGGCCCATTATAGATGCCCACGTTGATTTAACGAGAAGGCAGAACAATTTTGTGGAGTTGCTCAAGAATTTGATTTGTTACTCTAAGCCAAGTCCAAGCTATTATCCGTCGGTTTTTATATTCCGGGAAAGGGCCGCGAATTGCTCCGTTTCACCACTCATTCGGCAGCATGATTCATGAAGACACGGCCCTAGGCTTGACAGTGCTGTCGGAACCTTTATTCTCGTGCCATGTTGGGCGCGGAAAATTACAACCGATGTGACGGGTTAAAAAAGCGTCGACTGACATAACCCAACCTTTTGGACACAGAAACTGAGATTTGTTCGGTAAGCTGAGAAGTTATTAATCGTGACTTTTCTCTTTTTAAAGTGCTTTAATACATCTTTACAACAAGTCAATTGTAATTTGGTTGACATAATGGCGAGTGGATGCTTCCCCCCCGACCAGCTTCCTGATTGGAATAATCTGGAAATCCTCAACCGCAACGAACTCGAACCTAGAGCCTATTTCTTCCCTTTTGATACAGCCGAAAGAGCGCTTTCATACGATGCCACGGAAGCAACTGCAATGTCACTTAATGGTGATTGGCACTTCCAGCATTACGACTCTCCATTTCAAGCACCGACGGACTTCTACCAGATCAATTTTGGCATTAAAGAATGGCACGTAATTCGTGTTCCTGGAATGTGGCAGATGCAGGGGTTCGGAAAGCCCAATTACACAAACCAGCCATATCCCTTTCCAGTTGAACCACCAAAGGTCCCTGTTTATCCCAATCAAACAGGGCTCTACCGTGTGAACTTCAAGGTTGCGGATAAGCTTCGCGAGAATAACTCACACTTTCGGTTACGTTTTGAAGGTGTTGATAGTGCCTTCCATGTTTGGCTCAATGGTGTACCAGTTGGTTACCACCAGGGCGCTCGAAACCCAGCCGAGTTTGATGTTTCGGCTTTGCTGAATGATGATAAAAATACGTTAGCCGTTCAGGTTTATCAATTTTGTGATGGCTCGTATCTTGAAGATCAGGATCAGTGGTGGCTCAGTGGAATATTTCGAGATGTTTGGCTCTTAGCTTTTCCTCCCGTGTATGTCAGAGACATTACACTCAACACCGTGCTATCTTCCGGTCCCGACGATAATGATGTTCTCAAAGCCACGGTAAAGATATCTGGAACCTCAAATTCTAAAGGGGAGGAAGTATGCATCCAGCTTTTGGACGCTGCCTTGAAACCCGTCGGAATGTCTACTTCGAAAGTCGCCTCGACAGTGGATCTACAAATTAGCGTGAAATCGGCCTCAAAATGGACTTCGGAGACTCCATACCTATACCACGTCGTGGTTTCAATTGATGGGCTCCATTTTGCAGCTCAGAGAGTTGGATTTCGTCACATCGAGATGCGAGATGGCAACATGCTCCTCAACGGGGTGCCCATAGTCTTTAAAGGAGTAAACCGTCATGAACATCATCCCGACCATGGACGAGCAGTTCCTTATGAGTTCATGAAGGCCGATTTGCTGTTGATGAAACGGCACAATATTAATGCAATTAGAACATCTCATCAGCCGAATGATCCTCGCCTGTACGATCTATGTGATGAACTTGGTATCTATCTCATCGATGAAGCCGATGTGGAGACTCATGGCTTCGATCTAATCGAGATCCTTCGCTTGAGTCCGTCTGAGAAATTATTGCACGATAAGGAGCAGCAGATAATTCGATTTGACCGGGCTGGACACCGATGGCTTGCTGACAATCCTGACTGGGAACAAGCATATGTTGATCGTGCAGAAAGACTGGTATCTCGGGATAAGAACCATGCATCTGTCGTTATCTGGTCCCTTGGGAACGAGGCATTCTTCGGGAAGAATTTTGTAGCTATGGCTGACAAGATTAGGAAGATGGATGCAACTCGGCCTGTGCATTACGAGCCAGATAGGGAAAATGTGACTGTGGATATTCATTCCGAAATGTACTCGTCGTTGTCTGATATCGAAACATATCTGCGATCCCAGGACGGATTGGGCTCGAGAGCAAAACCAATGATTTTGTGCGAGTATGCCCATGCAATGGGTAATAGTCCTGGTGGGCTCAAGGAGTACGTGGAGCTGTTTCATAAGGAGCGACTTTTGCAAGGAGGTTTCATTTGGGAGTGGTCAAATCATGGCCTTCGAAAGACTTTTGAGGATAGGAATGTGGGTTTTGCGTACGGCGGGGACTTTGCGGAGGAGTTACACGATGGAAACTTCGTTCTCGACGGCCTTCTGTTTTCGGATCATCAGCCAACCCCAGCCTTGACAGAAGTTCGGAATGTGTACGCATCTATCAAAGCAGAATGGTCCACGCCGGGAGAACTGATTATACTAACAAACCTCTTTGATTTCACCAGCTTGGATGATGTCAACTGCAAGTGGAGATGGCTGGTGGACGGAATCTCGCAAGCTGAGTGGCAGATATTGAATCTACCAAAAACCCCACCCAAAAAGAGCATCGATATCAAATGCCCAGAAATTGTAGAAGCAGCAGGAGAAAAGATTCTAGAACTGTCATTCCAACTACAGGAAGATAGTAGATGGGCATCAGCAGGTTTTGAGATCGCATCAAGCCAACTAATTATACCTACTACGTCGGAACGGGAAGTTGAGAGATTCAAATCAGCTTCGACGTTGTGGACAACGCCCCAAGTCAATGGATCTACAATAAAACTGTTGTCGAAAGAGTTGGAGATGGATTTCGATCAATTTCGGGGACTTTCCCGTGTGTTGACTCACGGGCACTCAATCCTCGCAAATCCTATGAAATTCGATCTCTGGAGAGCCGTCACCGATAACGACCAACCAGCAATGCTTCCTATCTGGAAGCAGTACCGCGTGGATATGGTCCACCTTCACGTCAAGTCTTCAGAATGGAAGATGTCGAATGACAACCTGGTAGTAGAGCTGGTATGGAACGGACGCCTAGCTCCTCCAGAATTGAACTGGGCATTCGAACTCCAAATCAAATATCGTTTCTTCGCCTCAGGTTCGATCGATATACTTATGAAGTGTACTCCTACTGGGGACTTCCCTCGTACAGTACCTCGAATCGGCTGGACACTCCCACTTGCGCCTGGCTTTGAGCGAGTTCAGTGGTATGGACTAGGGCCAGGAGAGAGCTACAAAGACAAGAAGAGTATGAACTTTGGAAGATATGAAAAGAGTGTCGAGGAGATGTTTACAAACTACGAGTTGCCACAAGAGGGTGGGAATAGAACAGAGACGCGATGGGCCACCATTTGGAATGACAAGTTAAGGAAAGGACTACGTGTCACAGTCCCAAACCTAAAGAACGGATTTGACTTCAACGCCATGCACTATCATACCGAAGATATCGAAGTAGCAAAACATCCGCATGAGCTCAAAAAGTCTGGCCAGACCATCTTGAGGGTCGATTTTGATCATCATGGGGTGGGAAGTGGCTCTTGTGGTCCTGAAGCTCTTCCACAATATGAATGCAAAGTGCAAGCGTTCGAATTCGGTGTTGTGCTAGATATCATAGAAGAGGCAGCTTGAGCATAAGAACTTGCCATGAATTTAAGAGGCGATTCAAAAATTGCGAGGTTTGGTGCCTGGCGAGGCATAGCAAGGATAGACATCACTTTTATTCTAAGGCCCAATATTTATTCATAATGCTAGTCCTTTACCACCTCTATTCCATCTGTAGCGCATTAGAAATGCTCTCGTTCTCGCTTTATACTGGTCTATATCGGCCGTGATAGTACCCCTTACATTATTCAGAGCGGATCGCAGAACCTTTCTGAACACCCTCTGGTTGCTTGTAAGTCTTAATCTTCTCCCATTCCATGGCAAATCGGTGAACTCTTACCTGGTATTCGGTGTTTAAAGTCGTCACACAAATTTCGTGAGCCCGAATTATTGTCTCGCAGGCACAACTGACTGTATCACTAGCTATCAAATCCATTCTGTCTGCAAATATCAACAGAGTAAAGCTTCCGTGAAGAAGATAGACACCAAATAAATATGGCATAAAGCTCAACTCTGGGTCCACTTTGAGAATCTCAGAAACTGCTGATGCAGCTGCTATTGTCTTCGTGGCACAGGTGGCAAAGCTCCGAGGCATTACCCATGGGTCGACACCATCGAGCATGCTGAGAGGGTCCCAGTCGCCATGTAGTAAAATGTATAGCACGTGTAGGAGATAGTGGCTATAACCAATCACGGTTTTCAGTCGTGTTACCTCGCATGGCCAGGGTCGAATGTCTCGATAAGCGTCAAAAATTGTTTGCGGAGATGAATGAGATAATGCTTGACCGATGTCTGGATGTTTAAGTACTACTGATTCTTCGAATGCTCTGAGAGAAGTTTCGTATGTAACAAGTGAGTTTTCAATCTCCATAATCGCAGAATTTCGATCTAGCAGTCCCAGACGAGGGTGGAATCTCTGGTGATGAATATCGATAATATCGCCGAGGATCGCTGCAACTGGAAGGAAGAACTCAAAGAGACCCGCACCTGTCATCGTAGAACTGGCTCCAAGATAGCGAGCAGGTAATCTTCCTGCTTTCAGATAGCTCTCCAGATTCTGCCAAACCACTTCGTCAAGAGGCTGATAAACATGACATTCGACGTCGAGAATTTTTAACGGGGTATTATAACAAAGGGCAAGATGTCGATCGGCAATATAGAGGAGCCACCAGACCCTTCTTCTTTCCTCCCTACTCTCTTCATTTGCAAGAATATCATCTGAACCTGATACTGGCGGCCAAGTTCCGATTCGCACGGAGTTTATCGAGCTGATAGAACTGATATCTTCCAATTCTACGTTGAGATTGAGCTCCCTTGCTAAAGCCCGGGCCTTGTCCCACCAAGTCAAACAATCTTTTCTACTTTCCCGACCGGAAACCACAAGTCCAATGAGAGAGAAAGTAAGAACGTCATCAAGAGTTCTCGAGGGTGGCTGAGGAATATTCTGACTCCCTCTAGGGTTGGAATGAACTAAATTTGGTCAGTAGTTGAATCTGTAATGCAGTGAAAGTGAACAGACCTGCTTCATATGGTGCTTGGAGACTCAAAGACTCAAGGCAGAGAACATAGAGCTTGCCGCATATCAGAGATCTCGCACAAGGATCATCGGTAAATGTTGGAGAGTCTGATGTTTGTGCTGTAACCCACAGCATTGCAGTCAGAAGGGCTCTTGACGTCTTTCGCGGTCGATCATTTTTGAGAAATGAATTTTTCCTAAATATCTGCGTGATCACAAAGGGCGAAGCACAACCAAATAGGGAGTTACAAGGTTCCGTGAAATAAAGATCTAAAAGATCACAAGCCTCGCTAATTGATATGAATGACTGTATATAGGGAATTAAAGGTGAAAGAATGGAATATCGGCAATGGGAATTTAATGTTGATAATGTTGTTGGAGGCTCTTGCCCTCGCAGAGATGTCGAATACTGATCGGTAGCATCGGTATCCGTAGAATGAGAAATAGCAGCCGTGGAACCTAAGCTACATTGAAAGTCTTGAATTTGTGAGTGGACATGAGCATCTTCTCTCGCGGACTGAATTGAGGGGGGTTCAAACTGATTGAGAAGGGTATATGGAGCGCCGAAATCTTTGCCATCTAAGGTATCCAGTCCAGAAGCTAGGTCCCCAAAAAAGGGGTTGATATTGACATGGTTCGCTTCGTGTCCATAATGATGAATGCCACAGTCTCGGATCTGACTACCATCAGAGTGATGGATATGCTCATTGGGGTTGCTGATTGTCGTAAGAGGTCTAACCTGCATCGTGGAAGTCTCACAGGAACCTTCTGGGGATGGTGCAAGTGATTCAGTAGTCGACGTATGTCCATCTTTACTCCCAACCCCAGCATCAGGTCTAGCCGATTCGTTTGCATTAATGCATTCGTCGACTTGGTTAGTTCTTTGTGTAGGATTTACTTGTTGACGAATAGACGGCACTGGCGATAATGAGCCGTTAGCAGCCCTTTTGCTGTTTACTGCTTCGGATCTCCTCCCTCTTTTTCTCCATTCTCTTGTGTATGCACAGTGGTATCCATATTCTAAGTGGCGTCAGATCAAGGACTCGGTATGGAATCGCGAATCAAAGCAGGGGCGCACCTTCACAGTGCTGACTGTAAATGAACGAATAGTAAAGGTTAGAAGGACTGGACCAATGCCGAGAAAACGAATACAGAAGGCGGCCACTTACCAAGGGCTTCTTCCATCACATCTTGCTTTTGATTGACTACATTTGTCGCATGCTCTTGCTACTCTCTTCCGTTTCTGGCCAAGATGGAGGCCTGGAGGTGAAGGTTCAAAGTCGGATTGTGACATGACGGTCAGGGTGCTCAACTACCTGCCACGAGGAATGTCTACAACAATAATGTGATGAATTTTCAGGCTATCCATATCCACGTGCCAAATTGACGGCGGAGAAGGGTGAGAGCGAAGAGGAGTTAGCAACTGTGGAAGCATCAAGCAATCACATCAATATGAAGGAACGACGGGGCATATGCAAGGTATCGGAGAGTTGGCCGGGTTACCCCGCTTCCTTCTTGCATGCATTGTGGTCCACTACAAAGAGGAAGGTGGGGAAGAAACATGGTTGTGACCCATGTCGTTATGCGCTTAGTTATCCCGCCTTGCAGCCCCTGTACATAGTCGCCCTGGTAACTTCCGAATTCCAGTGCCTAAACGGGTTGGTTCGTCTCAAGGTGCGGAGTGGGGTGCCAGACTTAATCACCCGTCGGCTAATTTCTTGTGACATCCGATCTGTAATCTCACTGGACACAATATTGAATGCCATTGATCACACTCCACTGATTACATCCAACGGATTATATTTCCGAACTAGACCTGAATAACGAGATCATGAGGGTCTTTATGTCTGCTTGTTCTGGCTATGAGTAGTGCTTGAACTGATACTAATACGTCCTTCTTTCAGTTGGCCATCATCTTTATTCCATAAAACTCGGTGATTTGATACCCCAGGATGGCTAAGATAGAGCCGTCCCAGCTAAAGCGATTATTAGACCGTACTTCATTGTCATCAAAAGTATCCAAGGTTGTACTCGGTGGAGGTTCCTTTACTCATCAAAGTCATCTCGTTCCCGAGACTTTCCCGGTCTGTGCTATCGTCAAACGAGCTCTCGAAGGCGGCTTCAGAACTTTCGACACCTCGCCATATTATGGCCCCTCTGAGAATTTGCTGGGAGATGCCTTATCTCAACCAGATGTTGTGGCTAAGTTCCCACGCAATGAATATGTTCTCATGACGAAGACGGGTCGAATTACATCGTCACAGTTTGACTATTCTCCTTCCTGGATTCGCCGTTCCGTCGAAAGGTCACTTCGGAGGCTGAATACTTCATATATCGATGTGGTATTCTGTCACGACATCGAGTATGTGACTACAGAGGATGCTGTAGCTGCTGTCGGCGTCCTCTATGACCTGGTATTGGAAGGCAAAATCCGATATGTTGGTGTCTCCGGCTATCCACTTGATCAGCTCATCAAAGTTGCGAATCTGGTTCGTTCGACCTACGGAGTCTCCCTGGATGCGGTGCAATGTTGGGCCCAACTCACGCTACAAAATACACGACTAGAGGAAAAGGGATTTCACGCCCTTCGTGCGGCTGGTGTTGACAACATATTTTGCTCAAGCCCACTAGCCATTGGATTGCTGCGCTCGCAAGACGTTCCTACGGGTACACTGGGAGACTGGCACCCAGCACCCATAGCATTACGACAAGCTGTTCGCGCCGCTTCGTTATGCGTTGAGGAACAAGGTGAGGACCTTGCGGGTCTCGCTTTACGTTTCAGTGCTTGGAGGGTCTTCAGCAATTTTAAAAATTCAGCTGGTTCGGGCCTAATCTTGGCGTGCAACTCTGTAGAGGAGCTTGACGCGAACATTCAGTCACTCAAGGCTATATTGCGGACATTCAGTGAGGGTTCGAGAGTCAGATTCAACGATATCAGAGATCTAGAACTCATAAATGAGGAGCAGCTTGCTGTTGATCTGCCCTTTTTTAACAGCGTTCAAAAGCTGCTTGGGCCGTGGGTAAACTACTGCTTTCAAATACCAGAAGAGGGCTGGGATGTCCATTCAAGGACGACAAGGTTAGCAGGGGCAGGAGAAGGCAGAGAGAAGGCAGCGTCTAGATTGCGAAGGGGGGCTTAAAACGGACCACGTATCAATTACTCAAGGTTTAGAACGAAGTAGACATATCTTCTTCAATTGAGCGTTGAATTAAATTTTAAATATCCATTTGCAAACCTTCCGATTTTCGTGATATCAATCCCGGTCAACCCCCACCAGTATCCCACTTTAGTAAGCTCTCTTCTAACTCGAGATGGAGATGGTATCCTGGGGGAAAGAACATTAAAAATCTCCCCTCCTCGCTCCCGCCCCTCAAAAAATCCTCCCTTTCCCCGGCATTTTCTTGATACCCAATCGGTCATCACAATCAAACCGTTTTGCTAAGCATAGCAGGATAATTATTATTGTCCTTATATCCGACAGAACACCTTGGCACGGATAAACATCTGGTGGGGTCCCCGCATTCCCCGCATTCCCTGCATGGGCCTCCGACACTTCGCCCGCATTCTTAGAATATCCCTTCGGAGCAACTTTCATAGGGAAACAAACTCGTATGCTGCCAACCCTCACGCAGTGGTCTTGTGCTTGAATGTAGCCCCGCATGATTGAAGCAGAAAAAACTGTCCCGGACATAAACTGCCCGTCGGATCAATCTTCCCATGGCTTGTGAACATTTGGATCCAACTTGGGTGGTGTGGGCTAGGCGAAAAAGAAACCCAGCCCTTTGGATTGGTGGGGAAACCCACGGGGCCCGAACCGCTTGAACCCTCTACACTCAGTGTATAAACAGCAGTGAGAAATCTTTGCTCTCCATGGAGGAAGATCAGTCACACCACGCCCCATCGAAACTGTCAGACAGCATTAGCACCTTTCAAAATGCGCGCCTCTCTCTATTCTCTCATCGTCACTCTACTGACGGCTCAGTTGGCAACCAGTCGAACAACGACACCTCTGGAACTGGAACAGCGTGGGACAGCCGACGTCCTAAAGACCTATGGAATCCCTGATGGTGTCGCTAAGTCCGCTAGCTTTGACGTCAAAGTACGCACTCCTGGAGGCAAATGGCGCTCTATCGAGTGTTATAAACCGCAGGTCGTCCAGACGAACGTTTTCACGGGTGGCACGGCCAAGAAAGACTCGTCTCTGGTTTCTTTCGACTTCAGCGGATCGGTGGAAATTTCTGCTACGTACAAGAACGGTGCAGTGAAAACAGCCCGAGTTCGTCCAAACTCTTTTGGAATTACTCCAAAGAAGAATGGAACTACCGTCAAGTTCGTCCTCAATCAACCGAAGAACGTCGTTCTGCAGATCAACGATGAAATCTTCGACGCGCTTCACATCTTCACAAACCCAATCGAAGCCGACACACCCACAGCCAACGGCACTGATCTCATATACTACGGGCCTGGTCTACATACCTTTACGAAGCCCATCAACATCACCTCTGGGCAGACTATGTATATTGCTGGGGGCGCTGTTATCAGCGCACCTGGCCTCAACTTCTACCAAGTACAAAACGCGGCCATTCGCGGGCGAGGTGTCCTTGCCACACCTGCCAGCACTGCCATCTCGATTATTCGCTCCCAGAATATTCTTCTCGATGGAGTTATCGGAATCAATGTTTTGCCACGGTCCTACCAGTCTAGCGATGTCACATTTCAAAATTTCAGGGCCATAAGCTCCGTGACCTGGGGGGACGGAATCGACGTGTTCTGCAGTAAGAATATCCTCATCGATAATGTCTTCCTACGGACCTCGGACGACAGCATTGCATTCTACAATCATAGGGATGAGTGGGTTGGCGACAACAACAACATCACCGTGCAAAACTCTATATTGTGGGCAGATGTGGCGCATCCTATTAATATGGCAACCCATGGAAACACCCAGAATCCCGAAACCACCGACGGCGTTGTAATTCGCAACATCGATATCCTCGACCATCACGAGAAACAAGTCGACTACCAAGGGACAATTGCGATTAACGCCGGTGATAGCAACCTCGTCCAAAACGTCTTGATTGATGATGTGCGAGTCGAAGACTTTCGATTGGGCCAACTCATCAATCTGCGTGTTATGTTCAACGACAAGTACAACACCTCTCCTGGTCGAGGTATTCACAACATCACTGTCAAAAACTTGGCATATCAGGGCACAAATGCTCTCATGTCCGTCCTGACCGGCTACGACCCTGATAGAACCATCGATGGCGTTACATTCTACAATCTTACGATCAACGGCCTCGCAATCAACGACAAGATGCAGAAGCCGGGCTGGTACCGCACATCTGACTACGTACCAATGGTAATTGGTCCCCACGTCAAGAATGTCGTCTTTAACCCGTAGGAAAGACAATATCTACAGGAGCAGTAAAAGTGGACCGGCCAGCCAACAATCCACCTCGTCTACAAGGGGCACCTCAGGGCCTGTGGTACTATTGGGTTGGGGAGTCATGATGATGTCTTCTAGTTAAAGTCATGGTACTTAGCTCTCTTGGACTATTTACACTATAATTTATGCACGAATTCCCGATGCTCGATAAGTGAAGTGAACATCACCATGAAGACCACCAACCCCGTTTCATCTGCGAGCCAATTTAGCATACAGCTCGGAAATTCGCGCACGTAAAGCTGAGCTCGTCCCCGAGATAGTATGCCCATCTTCCACCAAGAAAGATAGCTGCCACGGTTCGTAGGATGAGGCCCCAAAGGCACCATGCCATCTGATGATTGAGACGTACCAAGCAACGTATCAGACCGACATGCATCGTAAGAATCGCGACGGAGTAAACATTCCACTTTCGCTTAGTGTAAAGGGTTCGACTAAATCGTCACGAAGAATAACAGAATGGATTGAATGGGCGAGTGGTCTATTTGCAGTATTTCGACATATCACAACTGATGTTTTCCAACCCGACTGCCCTTAACAATGATCTTCTCTTTGTCCAGAAACACTACCCGAGCATCCGAGGCACTTTCATTTGTACTCTCTAATACGACGGAGTGTGCCAGACAAGCATCATCCCAGCCGAATGATACCAGCCAGCCCTCTTTTATCCGAATGCCTTCAGGTGTCCTCGATATGGGCGGGATGAGAACGCAGGAAGATCAAAGTGTGGTATATCGAGATTTGGGCAGCGTTACGAGTGCCTCCCACGTCACTATCCTGACTGTTGCAGACGGACAACTTCCGATAGGCATCTGCGCAATTAGACTACGATCACGAGATTGGCCTCACAGCTTAAAGGGGGCGACATTAGCTTTCCAGAAGCATCAGGAGGCTCTGTCCCTATTGAAGACAATGGACTTTCATCATATTATCCCTCTCTGTTGCCTTGCGGATTAGCCCAATTCTGGGAGCTGAGTCAAATAAAGATGGACGCGAACAAGATCTTTGCTCGGGCATCAGAACCTTGGTTTACATAGCCAGGATTTATTCTCACGTTTAATCGTCTAGTGCGAAACCCTCCGCCAGTTCGTGTCTTGGTCACCGTAACTTTCAGAGCAGTTAGGTGCTGGTCATGTGGGCTGGAAGCGATGAAGAATGTGTAGATGTCGGGCTCATCGGGTCGCTCGCCATTCATCCAGTAGCCAAAATTCGATACCGGAATATCGAAGGTGACAATCTGGGCCCCGCTGCCGTATAGATTAATCTTGGCAAGCGCACAGGATTGTTAAGAATATGATTTTCTCAAACGAAAGTAAAAGTTCAATACCGGAGAGCTGACATGCTAGATTGCTAGAACCATTCAACAGTGTATATATGCTCAGCCAAGGTTGCTTCTCTCACGCAGCGGCTTGTTCCCTCTCTTCCTTCCTCTTGCGCATCTTTGCCTCCTGCAGCCTTTTGGACATCTTGACGGGATGCACTCCAGGAGTCTCGAAAACGTAGTCGATTTCCTCCAAGGTCAAATAACGGAATTCTGGGAAGAATTGCCAGGTGAGGTAAATGCAAGCCAAATCAATGCCAATGAAGATGAAGTAAATCTACACGGGTTGTGTTAGCGCTTCGCGTGATATGAGAGAACTCCAATTCGGCAAACATACCTTCCACTGTAGTTTCGCGAGTAGTTCTCCAACACCGTATGTCATTGCAAAGCCAAAGCAGTTTTGGAAGAAAGAGTACACTCCCATGCCTTTAGCTCTTTGACTAAAGTGGAGAATTTCCGTGGGGTAGATATTGTGCATTGTATTCGCTGAGCGAAAGGAATCAGTATACAGAAGTGCGACAGAATCTAGATGTGGAATCTCTGACTTACACAGCACGCCATTAGCAATCTGGAATAGAAAGATTACAACAATTGTAAGAATTCCCAATGCAGTTTTTGCAATATCGTTAGCAAAGAGCGCACCAGCTACGGCCATAAGACTGAGGAAGGCAGCAAACACTGCCATAGTAGTTATGAGAAGGAATCGCCGAGTGACACGGTCGATAATCATGGCTCCCGCAATGGTAGACACGTAGGCGGTAACTGTCATGCCGACGTTAATGCCCAGCTGCTGTTGTGTATTGGTAATTCCAACAAGAGACAGGATTGCTGGTAGATAAAGACCCAGCATCCCTAGAATAAGACAGTTAGCTTGGTATATTAATAGAAGACGGGGTGGCGGTTACCAGTTCCGTTGCACTGTTGGAAGAAAGAATACATGAAGATAAGCCTCATGCGGAATCTAGAGTGCTTTGTCTTCCAGAGTGTAGAAAAATCCCATGGCTTCGAGTTCACGGATTCAATAGAGTGCTGAATCTGCTCAATCTCCGCCACAACCACAGGGTCGTCAAGGCTCTCGCTTGTGGTGTGGTACTTGGCAATAACCTCCTTTGCCTGGGCGATCTTGCCCTTGGACACCAGGTATCGAGGTGACTCAGGTGTTAGAGGAAACACGAGGAGAGCCACGAGGATTGGGGGACCGATCTGGACAGTCATGGGCATCCTCCAGCTCCAATCTCCTTCCAAGTAGGAGCCACCTAGGATGACACAGGCCATGGCGATGGCACCGATGCTGTAGCACGAGCAAAACAGTCCAACGGCCATGCCACGATGAGACGTCGGTGCCAGTTCAACCATGTAGAGAGGGCCAACTGTTGCACTTAGCGAGCAGCCAGCACCAGAGATAATACGACCCATAATCATAGCCACATTGTTCGGGGCCGCGGCCTGGAGGATGCAGCCCAGGACGATGATGGTGTTGCCGAGACAAGTAACGCCGCGGCGGCCGATGAGATCACCCAGCCACTGGAAGAGGCTGGCTGCTGCATTACCAATCGACATTCCTGCCAAAATAATAGCGATTCCTGGGCCGCTGGTTCCGACATTGAAATATTCTCTGAAGGCAGGGAGGGATGCCATGCTTCCAATGACGTTTCCGTCCATGGCGAAAGCGGCGACACCTGCAAAAAGCATCAGCAAGACTTCAATTATGTTCAGGGGTCACTAAGTAAGCTTACTGAGACCCTGCAGCAAAATGACGACAGCCAGACGTTTTACCGCTTTGGACCGCCATGTGAGAGAGTGTTTAGCCAGCGTATTGACATCGACTCGGTTGAACTCATGCTCCGCCGTCTCAATGCGGTACTCCTCCACTTTGTGCTCCGGAATATTCGGTTCCATGGCTTGTTGTGTATCGTTAAATGCCAACTGATGGTGCATACGGATCGAGATTCTTAGACATTAATCCCGTGGGCTTCTCCAGGTTATATATACCTTTCACAGAGCCTCGCTTTCGGACTGGCGGCTTGCTCCTAATTTGGGTTACAGCGGGGATGTTGGGGTAAGGGCCGGGGTGCGGGGTAGGGGCTGGGGTCAGGGGTAAGGGCCGGG
>JPKD01000946.1:0-83146 GCA_000750935.1 Pseudogymnoascus sp. VKM F-4519 (FW-2642)
TCCTCTTTTACCAGAACTCCTTCACCGGAAAGCGCGCTAGGCAGGGGTAGCTTCGCCCAATCAGCGGCCCGCAATGTTCCTCTTTCACCGAAAGAGCGGCCCCGCATAAGTGGTAGGTTGTTATTAATGTACTCCTTAAGTACCTTTAGCTCTTTTTCTAATAGCTAATATATTAGTCTAAACAGTAGACTCTTATCCTTCTCTAGGGGTATTATGTAGTCCTATAGTTAGTACTTAGGAAGCACCTCGTTCTTAGGGCCTTTCTAGAATAGCTCCTTATATTCCTTATACTCTACTAGTATACTTGTTAGTAAGGATGCCTAGGCTAGGTTATTAAGCTTAGAGGTTATATATAACTCCTTCTAGCCCTAGGAGGGTTTCTCCTATTATAGCATGTCTATTTGCTGTTTATATATACACTAGCTTATTACAACTTTCTTATTCCTCTAGTTAATCTAGGGGTTGTGTTTCTTAAGCTATAGCATACTAAGGATATATATATAGTTGTCTATAACGTACATGCATAGCGAATGATACAACATAGCGAATGACACAGAATATCACAACTACACAACAAGAATTGCAATAAACCCACTACAACATAAGGAATCAACTAAAACTACTTAGAGCCCTCTTCCTTAGACGTGTCTGTTACAATCTAACAAGTGCGTGCATTATGTCCTGTCCTACTACACTTTCCACAGCGACGTGCACGGGTTTCTTCCCTTGGCTTAGCGATCTACACTCCCAGAGTATTGTAGCTGGGCTCAGATAAAAGACTCTTGGCGAGAGCTCACGTTCTTGCAATGTCCACCCCCTGCGATGTAAAAGAATGCTATTTAGAGCATCAATCCAATCTAACCGCTGCTGCATTCGCTCCGCACGGCTCTTGTCGTGGTCTATCGGAAGAAACGCCTGAGATTCAACCCACATCTGGAACAACTGCAAAAAGGTGTCTGAATCCATCAAGGCAGCAGTCTGCGGATTTTGATAATTGGCCGGACGTTCTATCAGTTCGACACGCTTATTAGAGGCTAGGTAACGACAAGAAAGAAGAACGCTTGATTCCAAAGATCGCGAATTTGTTGTGTTTTGGTATGCAACAGCTAAAGTGCACCAAGAATGGGTATAAACCTTGTTCATAGTTGCCGACTCTTGTCTCCAGTCATCTTTGGAATCTTGAATAATGCACAAGGAGTCTATCCACACGTGATTGACTCCAATAGACCTAGCAAATCTGAACGCATCCCGAAAAGATAATGGCAAGCTAGCTTCATGGATGTTTTGAAGGTGCAAGGATATATTGTCACGTAGCGTCATAGCAGATTGTGGCATATTAAGCCCCCAAGAATGACTGAGGGCAATATATCTTCTGTCTTTAAGCACACAGCTATATGTAACAAGAAGTCGAGGTTCAGAGTTAGGCTTCGAGAGGCCAAGGTCTATAAGTCTGGTCGGCAGGAAAGGCTCTTGATGATGTGCTCGCAAGACGCAGTCAGGGTGGTTCTGGATGCAGTCATTGATCCATGAGAATGCTTGCCCAAATCTAATGTCTTGATGTTCTGGAGTAGAGTAAGACAAGTGGTAAACTAGAGACGATTAGGATTACTCGCTGTGTAGTATCAATTGAGCGTATTATAGCTTACCAAGAACACCTTGAGGGCCGGATTTAGCGGTTAGACAAACCACTAAATCATCATGGAGGCGGACTGAGGACAGACTTTCTATAATCCGAATACAGATTCCACAGCCGGCCTCAGCAGATTGTTTGATGCTAGGTAATGGACGGTAGGTCTGATTTTCGAGAAACCCAGAGAATGGTTTGAATTGAGGCACTATAGAGTCGAAGATCCCTGGCGACATTTCTTGGCAAGAAGCGCAGAAAAACTGTAGCGGGTCCATTTGGAGATATCAGACTCTGGAAATGTACATGATTCTCCTGGCTCCAAATCAAATCTGGTCCACGTAGTAGCACTAGCAGAATCGGAGGCGGAGTGGAGGATGACCATTTATAGAAGTTTCTCAAGGCCCCCTAGTATGTATCGTAGAATATAGATTGCTGCCTAAACCGTTTAGTATTGCTGGAACTCGGTAGGAAGTTAGCCCTTACTACAGTATATAACGCTACACTCCCTATTCTACGTTTTATAGAATACCTAGTAAGGTAGAATTAAAATTCGGCCTATTCTCTCTATGTTTAAATACTATATTTTAGAAACTGTCGTGCATTTTAGAAGCGTAGGTAACTTTCAAAAATTCCACCATAGAATAGGTGGGCGTAGTACATCGCAGTAGTAGAATGGCGCAGTACATTGCTATCGCAGCATAGAGAACATCTCGCCACAACCGCTACCGTTGCGATATAACTCTCAAAATCGAATGGAAGATAGTTTAGGCATATACAAATGGATTTCCGTTCTCTATGTCAGAATCGGCCGGGGGATTTTAAAATGGTAGGCGGTCATTAAAAACTCTATTATATAGCGGGATACATAATCAGTGCACGTAACGACCAAAATCAACTCGCGCGACGACTAAATGTCTTGCTACAACTGCCACCGTTGCTCTACGACTCCTAGAATTTAATAGAATATAGTATAGACTAATACAAATCGATCGCCGTTGTCTATGTCAGAAACGGTCGGGCGATTTCAGAGTTGTGGCTAACTATCAAAAGATTGATGGTCTGTACAATCAACACACGCGACCAACAAATCCCACGCCACACCTCTATAGTTGTTGTATATACCTTAAAATCACATTGAAGACAGTTTAGACATGTATAAATCGATTCCAGTTTTCTATGTCAGAAACCATTCGGGGATTTCAGAATGGTTAGAGCTGTTCGCGCAGGCGAGACTACAGCGACTGCTAAACCCCATGCCACAATCTCCACATAAGCTATATACACCTCAAAATCGCACAGGAGGCAGTTTAGACCTATATAAATCCATTTTCGCTCTCTATGTCAAAAACCATCTAGCGATTTCAGAATGGTTGGAGCTGTTCGGGTGTGATGCGCTTATACGTATAACTAACACGCTACACTAAATCCCACCGCACAACCTCCACAAATGCTATCTATACCTCAAAATCGCATAGGAGACAGCTTATACACATACAAATCAATTCCCGCTCTCTATTTCAAAAACCATCTGGCGATTTCAAAATGGTTGGAGTTGGTTAGGGGTGACGCGCTTATACGTATAATCAGCCCGAGCAACCGCCACAACCCCTACAAATGCTATATATACCTTAAAATCACACGGAAGACAGGTTATACACATACAAATCAATTCCAGCTATCTATTTCAAAACCATATGGCGCTTTCAAAATGGTTGGACCTGCAAGACGATCCGATTGTTCGGGCAGGCGCGACCCAAGTTCGTCTACAAACACTGCGAGTACCACTGATTCGACACTTTACATGTATACCCACTCGCGCAGACCGTCGGTCCTGTCCATCCCTGCCCGCCGCACTGATCCCAGTGAGCAGCCGTTCCGCCATTGCCTGTCCCCGTCCCAGGGTTCGTGGGGGTTCCGCCACCACTCGGATTCCCCAATCCCGCGCCAGGATTGACGCCAGTCACAGGATTGTTGCCTGGCAAAGTAGCGAGCCCTATACAGTCAGCGCGAACAAACAGGACAACAGCACACTTACATCCGTCCACCTCCTCGTTGACAGAGCGAGCCTTTGAGCAGGCGTTCCCCGCGGCGATCGACTGCTCCGAGAGCGCGGCACAGGGCCCGGGCTGGCAGTTGGTGTCCATGGCCTGCTGCAGCGACGTATCCTTCCAGCCAAAGACATAATCGCCATGCGTCCCATAGCCGGTAGGGTCGCCATAACTCCAGATGAAAGGCTGGCTGCCGTCTGAGGGCCAGAGGGCTCTGTCGTTGTAGGGCGTCGTGTCCCAGATAACCTCGTAGAAGAGCTGTGGGAGCTTAACGGGGTGGGATGCTGGACAGGGTCCGTTGCTCTCGAATGTCCCGCTGGACGGGTAGGCGACATGGGTGGTGTGGTCTGCGCTGTCAAGGTTGACTCCGTCCCAGCATCTGATCTGTTAGCCAGCACAACAAAGAAGAAGAGGACTCACGTCGGAAACCTGACGTTGGACATGATACCGGCAGGACACGGCACCACCGGCATATTCGTTGTCTCGCCAGTCCTCGTCGAAGCGTCCTGCAGACATGTAAATGTGAGCTGGCGGTTCTTTGATGATTCAGCAGCGGTTCGGTACATCGGGCTACCGACGACCATGCGGAATCCCTTCTTGAAGGCAGTGACCTTGCTCCCGTCGTATGGCTGGGAGTAATAGACGGTCATGCCGCCCTTTGCCGATTCAAAGCCTTGATTCCCCTTTTGCTTGACGCGGATGAAGCTTCCATTTCGGGCTTGAAAGTACAGCGTTGCAGTCCAGTAGTTGGAAAAGTCTTGCGTGAAGGTGCAGGTGGTGCATGTCGATGCGGTCGGGAGATCAATCGCCAAATCCATGGTGGCGTTCATTGCATTCTAAAAAATAAGCGGCGAAAATCATCAGGGCAAAACACTCACGCCTCCGATAAACTAAACTGTCAGCATGATTCATAAAAAGGACAGGAGACTAATCTGATGAACATGAGGCGACGGAATACTCCCAGGAAAGACCAGGCTACCAACGTCAGCAGGGTCCACAACACAGAAAGGCTTCATACGGATCCAGACGCTCAGTCACCAGCTCCGAGCAGGAGAAACGAAGAATGGCATGGACGCTTGGCGCAAAGGCCGCGAGGAGAACTGTCCACTGCATCTTGAATCCGATAGAGATGGGATGAAAAGTGAGAACGAGGCATCAGGCCGGCCCTCCTTATAAGCACTTTGTTTGATGAGAAGCTTATTCCCACGTGCTGCCAGGTCTTAATCCCCGCATTAATCAAGAGTGCCGGAGAATAAAGGCTAAACGGTTAATCGTTAGGAGGCTTAAATGGAGATCTTATAATTCCCCGATGGGAAACGTGTCGGCGGATAAGATGCCAACAAATTAAAATCGAGTCACAGGATAGACGCTGCTTCTCAAAGGAGACGGTTTGACGTTGGAGAGTGGCTTGATAAAATCGATTTCGCATATCGGCCTAAAGGAAGGCTATCTTCGGTTTCAAGCGCCTGACGTGTGATAATTTTCTGAGATGGATTTCTAAGCCGGCTGCTTTCCCATGGTCGCCGAGGAAGTCTGAGAATCCAATGAATCCACGCTTATTAGGCACGGGAAAGCGCTCCGTAAAAGAGCTGTCATTTAAGAGAATGCTTCCGACTATGAGAATGAAGCCGGCGAGGATGATTTAAGAAGTGATAACGCCACATATTACCATCCGGCTATGTGGAGCCGAAGGTGCAGTACCGCTTTAATCCCGGCATATGCCCGCACGGGACATCCTTCCCCACAAACAAGGAAGCATGCCAAGCTTTCCAACTTCTCCAAAGAGTAAGTGGCACTTTCTGACCTGCCATCCGGATAATGAGAGGGCAATAGTTCAGACAGAATGGGACGAGCCACGTCTCTTTACATACCTATTCAAGATCATTGTTACATAGGCTAATGAAGTCTTTCCTATATCGAAATGACCAGGCTGAAGCCGGGCAGATGGCAATGCCTCACATGTCCGGTCCATAGTGAACGGGCTCGCAATCCGAAGTCGCTCTCGTCCTGGGATGCGCGCTTACAGACATGCTATTCTAAGCTCACGCGGAAAAATTCACCCGTAATTCCTAACGCCGTATAATACTCACGCCATATGATGCCCTCGCCGCCGTCACGGTCGCTTGGCCGTGCGCGCTTACGCCGTGGTGAAGTTCTCACTGTGTCGGATGCGTGCTTACGCTATTCTCACGCCGCGAATGCACTCGCAGTCTCTCATGTTATGTGGTTGCTCATAGAACGCAGACTGCCATGAGCAGTCGTCGATGTTGTGGAGACCCGCCGCCGCATCGTCCCGCATTCTACCCGCCATCACTCCCTTCCCCACCTGCCGCCTTCCCCGCTTCGCCTTCTCCGCCTCATAAAGCATCGAGAAATCAGACCCACATGGTGTGATCGGAATCTTGTCGAATAAGATCGTGCGACGATCCTAGCACTCATACAAGGTTTGGCCGTTTTATGATCCTAGCTAGCGCTCACGTTCCAACGAGTAAACCTCGCCGTTGGCGCAATCGTTCCCCTCAAACTGACTCGTACACAATCAAGCCATCATGCCTTCACCAGTCGCTCAGAGCCCGCCTAAGGCGGAGGAAGCCGAGGTCGTAACCCATCAAGCCGAGACAACCATTGAAGTCGGCGGATCTGAGAGTGACACCGGGTACGAAAGTGAGTGGGCATCGAGTGTGTCAACGTCGGTATCATCGAGCGTGCGGGATTACACTTTTGAAAATGGGCGGCGATACCACAAATATAGCGAAGGCAGATACCTGTTCCCCAACGATGAATCGGAGCAGGAGCGTGAGGATATGAAGCATGCGATGGTTCTTAACCTCTGTGGCGGACGACTACATTATGCGCCACTGGATAACCCGCAGAGTGTTCTAGATATCGGAACTGGGACAGGAATATGGGCTATTGACTGTGAGTCGGCCACAGACATCTCCCTCAATACTAACACGTCCAGTTGGCGATGAATATCCAAGCGCATCGGTTTTGGGAGTTGACTTAAGCCCCATCCAACCCTCTTGGGTCCCCCCAAACGTGAAGTTCATGGTAGATGATGCCGAGAGCCCTTGGATATACCCTACCAACAACTTCGACTTCATCCATCTACGCCATTTAGCCTCTTCCCTCAAGGATACGCCGGCGTTGGTAAACAAGGCAATGGCGTAAGTGCTCTCATCACTCGGCGTCAATATCTAACGTGGCCAGCAACCTCAAACCCGGCGGCTGGATCGAGATGCAAGAGTTGTATTTCGTTCTTTCTAGCGATGACGACAGCATTCCAGAAACTCATGCATTCTCAATGTGGCTCACGTTCGTGCGCCAAGGCCTCGAAACCTTTGGCGTCGATCTTCTCAGCCCTGCGAAGACCCAGGACCGACTAAAGGACGCTGGGTTTGAGAATGTAACAGAGCGCATCTTCAAAGTGCCAATCGGCACGTGGCCTAAGAACCAGACGCTGGCCAAAGTCGGCCTGTACGGCCAGGCAATGTGCGTTGATGGGCTGCAGGGAAATAGTATGAAGACTTTCACAAAAGGATTAGGATGGACGGCAGAGGAAGTCGAGGTGTTTTTGGTCGGCGTGAGAGACTCGTTCAAGGATCGGAAGGTGCATTCCTACCTTACGTTCCGTGTCTGCTACGGACAGAAGCCGGTGGGAGGAGTTTAGTTGGCAGACACTTATTTATTGTTCGTAGTTTCCGTAGATATTGATCGCACGCTAATCTCGGGCGCACCCACAACGCGGGGTTATGCTTACTAAGCTGTTAGCGGGGATGTAATATTTGGACCCTTTGGTGGGGTTGCCACATAGAATCCAGAACACATCCAGAACTCTTCGACGAATCCATACTCCCCATCTACACAATCAATCGACATCATGGCGACTCACGAACAACTCCCGTCTACCTCCTCCCGCCCCCCACTCGACCCCACCATCACGGGGCCCACAACCAACACGGTCAACATTGGCACCAGAAGGTCGAAGCTTGCGCTCATACAAGCCCAGATTGTGCACGATGCCCTCAAAGCCGCCCACCCCGAGACCGAGTTCAAGATTCACGCCATGGCAACAATGGGCGACAAGAACCAAGTAACTCCGCTGCACAGTTTTGGCGCGAAATCCCTATGGACGTTCGAGCTTGAGCATGGCCTCCTCGACGGCTCGCTGGATCTCATCGTGCACAGCCTGAAAGATATGCCGACCCAGCTACCACCACAGTGCAAGATCGGTGCCATTACGAGCCGCGAAAATGCAAGAGACGTGGTGGTCATGAAGCCAAGCCTCCCATACAAGAGCATTGCCGAACTTCCCGCCGGATCCGTCGTGGGGACGAGCAGCGTGAGGAGAAGCGCACAGATTGCGAGGAAATTCCCAAGCTTAAAATTCAAGGACGTGAGGGGGAACTTGGGGACGAGGCTGGAGAAACTCGACGCCGAAGATGGCGAATACGCCTGTTTGATTTTGGCGGCGGCAGGGTTGGAGCGGGTTGGCATCGCCGATAGAATCACGCAGCATCTCGATTCGAAGACCCCGGGAGGAGGAATACTTCATGCCGTCGGACAGGGTGCTCTGGGTATTGAGATCCGGAGTGACGACGTAAAGACTCAGTCGCTTCTCACGAAGTTAATAGACAATGATGCTCTGCTGGCATGTCTGGCTGAAAGAAGCTTGCTGAGAACCTTGGAAGGTGGTTGCAGCGTACCAATAGGCGTGGAGACTGAATGGATTGAGAAGGGCAAGCTGCTGATGAGGTCAATTGTTGTTAGCTTGGATGGGACGGAGGCCGTAGAAGCGGAGACGCTCGCCGAGGTCCTTACGGAGAAGGAAGCCGAGGAGTTTGGCTTGGCTGTAGCTCAGGATCTGATTGCCAAGGGTGCGTCCAACATTTTGCAGGCAATCAACCTCACCAAAGATGTAGTCGTGGATGGGCCTGCTGCATAGATTGGTCATTGCAGAGGTGGTTGCTTCTGATTGCCGGGTGTGCGAGGCCGATATGTAGAGACGCGACGTTTCAGATAGAGCTTTGCTTCAATGTCACCAATACGTCACACACTTTAATGAAAATCAACCCAATTCTAAAGCCGAAAACTCTTTGTATTGTCGACTGTCCAACAGATATACACTAATCTACCCAAGCCATCTCCCTATTTATTCCGATGCCGAAAACTCCTTGTATGCAGCCGCATCCATCAGCCCCTCCAAATCCTTAAGTCCCTGCTCTCCAATCTCAACCTTTGCAATCCATCCGCCGCCAGCGCCAGTATCCTCGGGTGCGTTGTTGATGGTTCCTGGCTTCTCCTCCAGAATGTTGTTGACCTCTGTGATTGTGCAGGTGATCGGGGAGTTGATGTCCGATGCAGACTTGACCGACTCGACGGCTCCGATGGTATCGCCGGCCTCAACCTCCATTGGAAGAGTTGGGAGCTCGACGTAGACTACATCGCCAAGGGCGTGCGCTGCGTAGTCGGAGATTCCCAAGGTTCCAGTCTTTCCATCCTCCGACACATCAACCCATTCGTGCTCGGTAGTGAACTTCTTTGCAGGTGCTAGAATTGTGAGCTTCAATCGACCGACTGTAGGGATCAACTAACCAGCGCTTCGTGCAGAGAATGAGCGGACCGCAAAGTTCTGGGTGCGAACACCGGAGGTGGTGCGAGCAGCAAACCTCGAGGCCACTGGGCGGAGGGATCTCATGATTGAAGCCATTTTGGATGCGTATGAAAAACTACAACGTTGCGATGACGACGATGTGGCGGCAAAATGAGTGAACCGTCGAGCAAGAAGTAAAGATCAATTGATCAGAGTGATGTTTTATTGTATGCGGGGATTGTGTATATAAAAGGCGACTATTCCATGAAATATATCAATATCTCTCCGCCAATGTCGGAGTTCATCCCCGACGGGGCGGATTGGCGCGTCTAATTGGCTTTTGCCGACCAAGTATGACGCGGGTAGGCCCTAAACAAGAACCCGATGGCTGATCGCGAAAGTACCGAGGGGGGAACACTTTAATATGCACGTGTGTCGCGTGTATCGCGTTTACCTTGCCAGCTGAACTTCCGCGTAACAGGAACAGGATTGGGCCAGGCGTTTGTACCGCGACTGTCAACAAAACGAAGCGTAACAACTGTCAAATCACTCGTCACCCAACATCTCACCTCATCATCCTCATGGTCTCCGAATAGAGCCCCTAACACTTCGGTGATAACCCTAAGACCCTGTGGAACAACACCCAATCACACTCCAACCACTCGCCCGTCAATCTGGATTCATCAACTCTCTCTGCTGGGTCGCCAGCTCAATATCACGACGCCGTTGACACAATGGGCCACGATCTCTACCAAACGGCTCGGGAGCCTCAACAGGCCGAGCAGCAAGACGACTCCATGGGGGGTCTCGAGCAATCACAGACACCAACACCACAGTCCGGCCATGACGTTCGACACCAACAATCCCAGTCTGACCCTTCGGGCCACGAATTTCGCCATCAACAATCTCAATCCGACCCTTCGGCATTCCAGTCATCTTACCAGCCTCAACAACAGCTCTATGAACAGCAGATGAATGCCGACCCTGGTGAATCCCGCTTCCCTGCTCCACAAGCCCCAGCAAACAACATCCCGCGTCCGACTTCTGGCCTCTCTGGCGGGGGTGACCGATATGGTAATATGGGAACCACCTACCAGGAACAAAACTCTCGCGGTTCGTCTACCGCGGCGACAGATACGGGCCGGAACAAGAACAGTGTGGTGATTAAGGTCGGAATGGTTGGGGATGCACAGATTGGCAAGACCTCCCTCATGGTGAAGTATGTCGAAGGCTCCTGGGACGAGGACTACATTCAGACGCTGGGCGTGAACTTCATGGAGAAGACGATTTCAATCCGCAACACAGAGATTACGTTCTCGATTTGGGATTTGGGGGGCCAGCGAGAGTTCGTAAACATGTTGCCCCTGGTGTGTAACGACGCCGTGGCAATTTTGTTCATGTTCGACTTGACAAGGAAGAGCACGCTTAACAGCATCAAAGAGTGGTATCGCCAGGGTCGAGGCTTCAACAAGACGGCAATTCCGTTCTTGGTGGGAACAAAGTACGACCACTTCGTCAACTTCCCCAGAGAAGACCAAGAGGAGATTTCTAACCAGGTTTGCTACCTCCAATGCATGTATGTACCCCTATCTAACCACAGACAGGCCCGTCGTTTTGCAAAAGCAATGCGTGCAAGTCTCATCTTCAGCAGCACAAGCCACAGCATCAATGTTCAGAAGGTAAGTCCACCTTGACACGTCACGATGATCAGCACTAATTGATGCTTAGATCTTCAAAATTGTTCTTTCCAAGGCATTCGATCTGAAGTGCACCATTCCCGAAATCGAGAATATCGGCGAGCCACTCCTCATCTACCAATCAGTCGGTTGAATGACCTGATAAACCGGCGAAGAGACGATTGGATGCGTGAAATGGCTTCATCATGGCTGAAACGACCTGATATACGAAGGAATGAGGAACGAGGAGCATGATTTATGGCTGACTGGCTTTAGTGTGACCCTATGGATGCTCTGGAAATAGTTGACAAAAATAGTAAGTCACGGGGATGGATGTAAAACGCGTCTCTCTCTGGATAATGTTTTTCTGTACTCTACGGCGATCAAGGGTGCATTGTCAATGGAGTTTTAGCTAGTCCAGCAATATAGGGGGTAGCTTAGGTTATTGCATGGTCCATTGGGATGTACCAGTAATCACAAATCTCAGCGAGAGAATACATCAGTATGTTCCATTGTCTTGCAATCAGTGTGCATTTATAAAGAATGAAACCCCCATTTAGTTTGCCAAAGTTTTTTCCTCATCGATGCCCCTTTCTCGGGTGCAATTATACACGCAGCCTACGACTTGGCCTTTGCTGTTTCTGCCGCGGCACGTATTTTTCTGTTCCTTCTATTCCGAGATTTCTTTGACCTTTTTCTCATCCCCATTGGATTTTCAACTTTGTCAGTCGGCTGCGAAGTAGAAGCCTTGGAGGTTTGGCCTTCCCCTGGCATTCGAGCGGCTGGTGGCCGTCGCCGGCTCGTCGGAATGTGTCGTAGTTTCGGGGGCCGTGGGCTCTTCAGACTGCGTCGTACTTTCGGCGGCTGTTTGCTCGTCGGATTGTGCATTGGTTTCGGCGGTTGCGGCGTCCGGTATACTACAGGAATTCCCAGCGTCCGTTTCAATTTCAGGTGTCAACGATACTACCACATGACCCTCATCCATGGTCTCATGCGCGACATAGTATACATCCGACATGTGTTGCTCCGCAGAGATGAAATCGCAGTCTGATGACAGCAAATCCCTATCAGGCGTAGATTGTCCAGCGGCCCTTAAGTCGGCCGATCCAAGGCTGGTTGGAAAGGTCTCCGGGGAGCTCACTTCGATCCAATCATCAGTTACGCTATCGAGGGTTTTCGAGGTGGAGCCAGTAAACTCGGTGGCAGAAGACTCGCCGCGTTGCAACCTGTATGCAGTCTCGGGAGCCATGATATCCTCAACAGCAGGACTGTTGGCACCTTCAAGGGTACCTCCCACGACATCATTGTTCACGTTGCCGAACAGATCAGTGCAACCCTTTGGCAAACTGTCATCGACTATATCTTCTTCCACTACATCCGAACCTCTCGGGACCTCTATGATACTCTTGAACGAGTCATTCGATGGGTCGGTGGACTGTCCTCTCGGAGTATTGGATGAATCTTTGGCCCATCCTGTCGGGATATTCAAAAACTTATCAACGTCAACCAGGTATCTTATCAAAGACTCAGCTCGTCCGAGGGACCTGGGGGCCTTCACGCCATCATCTTGATGTGTTACTTCTGAAGTAGAATTTGACACCTGCGCATTGCAACTATCATGCAGCATCTCTAAGGGGGTAATAGAAAAGCGCCGGAGTATCGGTGTTGGTGTCGATAATTGAGCAAATAATTCCTCGTCATGCATCTGATCCCCATATTCCCCAACGTCTGTCTCTCCAGTATTCAACCCACAGTTGCACTCCTCCGCATTTCCGTCATCTTCGTCGACACTATCAAGTCCTCCTGCAACACCGTCCAATCTAGCCATCTGGGTGCCATTGAGCTCTGGCGTCAATGGGCGAGGCCGGGGGAAATCTGAAAGCCGATGATGTTGCGGCCTATCCTCGTGCCCATAATAAACGATGACAGACTCGTCGGCCCTGGTATCACTGCGTTCTTGACGAAGGGAAGAGCCCGAGTATATTGATCCCAAGGCGAAAGACTTTACCCCAACATCCGAACGGATAGATGGGCTGAAGTCCTCACTCTTTGCTTCTTCTTTTATTGTGCCAGCCCCCGCTGGCATCTCCAGTATTCCGTCGGTTCCCTTTCCTTTCGACCTGTAGCTCAAGAAATTAGGCGATGGGTATCTAACTGGTGAAACTAGAGCATTCGGACGGGCTGGGTTTGTGGCACTTCTTTGAGGGAGCTTTGAATCGCTCGACCTTCCCCTGAGATCTGCCGAGCTGCTCCTCCTGGTGATTGGATTCAAGGCAGAACCTATCGGCGATGATTTCCTCACTGCCAGTTTGCGGGGACCGTAGCCCGGTTGTCGAGGCTTATTATGGGAAGCTACACCTTCGCCTGAGTTTTTCGGGCGTTCCTGGTGGCTGGCATCTTGTAGGAGAGGCTCGTTGACATTCGTTTCGTCTTCTCCGGGGCTGGTAGGTACGGTTTCAATCCTATGGCCATTTACAGCCATTGGTCTGAAGACTTCTGGCACCTCCTCAAACAAGTTCGATGTGGAATATCTCATCTGCTGTTGTTGACCAGGCTGTTTGTTGATTTCGGTTTCCCTTCGTTCCAAAAGAATCCTTTCCTCGCGGGCAACAACCTCCCACTCATCCTGCATGAGGGTGCACCTCGAACAAAAAAAAGATTGGACACAGTCCCCACCAGCCGTACCATCGATATTATATGTAGCTCGGATGCGAGAGTGCTGTAACATCACTATAAACCCTGACGTTGCCATCAGTACTTCCAAAGGCAGCTGCTCAGACAGGATACTCACAATCAAATCCGACGCAACACATTATCATCCCAAACATCCAACACGGCCCATTGCAAATGTGTCGCCGTGACAAATCCAGAGGGTCCTCCCCTTCGGCCATCTGCTTGAGCCGGTATTGAGTCTTGCCGTAAATAACACATGGCATACAGGAGCCTGTGCACAACGTTGTGATGTCGTGATTCCGTGGCCGGAAGAGCTTTGTTATCCAAGGACCAGGCTTGCGGCGAGCAAACCCATTATAGGCAGTATTGCCCCAGCTTGACACCTGCTGGAAGTATCGCGGGCGGTCAAGGTAGGGCCCAGTCCCAGCGTCAGGGTTTATAGCATTGAGCGGGTATGATAGTGACGGGCGGTGGGTAATGGGAGACAAGAAGTTATCCATCTCCTCAGCCTAACGAGAACAGGACTCCTCCTCGTGCTGGCAAGTTGTTTGGTTTCCAACTACCATAGAATAATAAAGATATCGCTTTGAAGCACTAATCAATGAGCAGAATATAATATGTTGATGCATTGTAGTTCGCAAGGAGAATAGTTCGCGACAGCGTGTATTCTGTCTGTCACATATATGGAAGCAACAAGGGTGTTGGATATAAACGGAAGCTGCGACGGAGATGGAAAACATTGGAAGGAAAGTGCGAGGGCGACAAGTAAACAAGTCATGCTCATACGTAAATGAATAAAGCTCTAGCAGCGCTTCTAGCGGCCTCTCAAAGCTCTACAGGGCAAGTACACCAATCGACAAGCATGTGAGAGGGAAACAGAACTTCAAGCGCATCTTTGTTGGCAACCAGCTTTCCAGCACACATGATTCAAATATGAGTTATACAGTATGTACAGGAATAGACCGACGCTAAGTGACAATGCCACAAATCTTCAATGCCCCCGATCAGTCTCCTTGCTTCTAGAGGATGGCCAACTTTATCTATGAGCCACGGCAACCTAACGAGACGATTAGTTCGAAGGTTTGGACACATCGACGGTATCCTTGGACTTCGATGTCTCTGGGGTTCCTTCGGCCTTCTGGCTGACATCGGAGTCTCCGCCAACATCCGTGGAATGCTTGGCATCCGTAGTTGGCTATATAGGTTAGTACATATTAGACAATGTCTAGATCTGTAAATACCTTCTCGGCAGCCTCAGTGGTATCCTTTCCCTCGTCCTCCGACTTGGAAGCATCAGCGCTCGGCTTCTCCTCCTCGTTGTCGGTGGTGGAAGCCTCGGCCTCGGCCTTTGGCTCCTCTTCCTTGGATTCCTCTTCCTTGGGTGCTTCTTCCTTGGTCTCCTCCTCCTTTGCCTCCTCCTCAGCCTCAGCCTCGGGCTCCGCGTGTGCCTCTACCTTGTGGGGAACGTGAAGGTGGTGGGCTTCGGCGGGAGACTCCTTGAGAAGGTACCAGCAAGCAGGGACGGTGACGGCGACAGCTCCGGCAGCCCTGTAATCAAATTTTGTCAGCCTGCCATTCCCCATGAAGCTCCAATTGTACAGCGAGCAACTTACCATGGCAGGTCGCTGCTAGCCTCTGGCCCATGGCCACTGGAGTATCCGCGTCTGGCCGAGTGGCGCACCAATTGGGCTCTTGCGCCACCAATGGACAGGCGTGCGGAGCGAAGAGCTCCAAAGGCGGATCTTGCGAAAGACATTGTCGGAGATATTGAAGCAATTGAGCTATTAACAAGTACCTAAAGTAGATATCAGTATTAATTGATTGTCACATGCAAGTTTAGACAGACTTTACTGGATTTGTGCACGTCGTGGACTCGATTGAGCTGTGACGAAGAAAGAGGCCGGGAGGAGGAGGGAACAGAACATAACCGGGCACGGCATCGGAATATTGTAGTTCCTGACGGGATCACCGCATCCCACGTTGGAGCTCCACTGCCATTTCCCCCCACTACGACATGCTTCAGGTGTCTTCGTTCTCCTACCATATCCCCCCCTCTACACCTTTTTCTACATTTTAACCTCACTTCTTCACCTTGGTGTCGCTCAGGATCTGGTTAGATTTCACCAGACCTACTCGTGAACACAAACACTACTGAGTGTGAGTTTGTTCACAGGGTACGGTTGCGTTGGTCCATTATAGACCAATGCGAAGTTTGGCTGAGGCAACCACTCGCTCACAGCTCCAACTTCAACAGCTGTAACATAACAGCCTCAAGACAAGCTCCATACAAGCTCGACAAGTCCCTGTAGCCTCAATACAGGCTACCATCATGTCGAGCACTATTCCCACAAACCCAAACGCACAGACCGTGGCAGCGTTGTTGCCCAAGCTCCAAGATCCAGACCCGGACTATCGGTACATGTCGCTGAACGATCTGTTCCAAGTCCTCACCATAGGTCGCCCGGATTTCTTATACAATGACTACAACACCGCTGCCAGAGCAGTAGACGGCATCATCAATACGTTAGACGACCAGAATGGCGAAGTCCAGAATCTGGCTATCAAATGGTGAGATCCCCCCACCCCAAACACCCATTCCATCCTAACACTATTGGCAGCCTTGCACCCCTCGTTACTAAAATCCCAAACACGATGCTGGCACCTCTTATCGAAAAGCTCTCCAGCCTCACCACTGAGAATTCCGTTGACAACTCTATCCCAGCCACTGCGCTCCGCATGGTCGTCATTACCCTCCCTCGCCCAGTCCCGGGTGTGGCTCCTACAAAAGAAGTCATTGAAGCATATACTGCAATGAGCCGTGTTCTCATCCCCAGGCTGATTGGACATCTTGTTGTTGCCCCATCCGGGCGTTCGAACCAGCCAGCGCCGCCTGGGATGCTTCAGATCGGCTCCAAGAAGGAGGTGGACGCTGAGGCAGTAGACGTCTTGATCGAAGTTGCCAGGTGCTTTGGTCCCATGTTGCAGCAGCCTGAAGTTGCGGCGTTGCAAGAAGCAATCGTTGGAATAATCGAGAATGAAAAGGCCAGCTCGGTCGTCAAGAAACGGGCCGTCGTGGCCATTTCTATTCTGGCGGTTTACCTTTCGGACAGTTCTCTCAGCGCCTTCATTCAACATCTTATTGAGAGCTTCAGAAATGTGCACATAACCCCCATCCAGCAACGACTATACATCACCATTCTCGGCTCGATGGCTCGGTCGATTCCCCTGCGCTTCGGCCCTTACCTGAAGGGCATTGCTCCATTCGTCCTGTCTACGCTAAGCCAGCAAGAGCTCGATAACCAGCTCGAAGAAGCAGCTGATGATGGTGAGCCAAACCCAGAAGTTGATGATGTGAGGGAGGCCGCGCTTGTGGCTCTCGAGGCATTCATCTCCTCATGTGGCAACGAGATGCGATTGTACACTGAAGAGATAATTTCTTCGGCAATACGCTTTCTCAAATACGACCCCAATTATGTCGATGACGATGAGGATGATGAGGAGATGGGCGGAACACAGTCCAACGATGACGATGACAGCGTTGGCGACGACGATGATTTTGAAGACGATGCCGGATTTGATGACGACGATGATGATGCAAGCTGGAAAGTGCGGCGTTGCGCCTCCAAGGTGCTATACACTCTGATCGGAACGAGAGCTAGTGGAGACCTTCTCGAAGATGGGACATTGTACTCGCAAGTTGCACCCGTGCTGATTAGCCGGTTTAATGAGAGGGAACAGAACGTTCGACTGGAGGTCATTTCGGCCATGGCTCTGCTTATTCGAAAGACAGGAGAAGGCTCTGCCGCTCTTCAGGCTAACGAAGGGAATCTGGACTACATGTCCCAGCCGACGAGTCGTAAGCGTAGACGAGACAGCTCGATAACCTTTGATACCAAACCTCTGATTACAATGTCAGCTGGGCTTACTTCCCCCATCATCGAGCCTCTCCCTCCGTCGGGACCGAGAGCAGACCTGTCCAGGCTCAGCCCAACTTTAGTCAAGGCAGTAGCGAAGCAACTCAAGGGCACTTCTATTCCCACGAAGCAAGCCGTCATCAATCTTCTCGCGAACCTTGTGTCCGTGCAGCATGGTGGCCTTTCAGAGTACTTTTCTCAGCTCGTCGACCCTGTAGTCGATGCCATCAAGGGCACGGGTGCTTCTTCCGCGCCATCCTCGGGCGTAGTCACTACTGGCTCTGCTTCGGCAACAGTCAGCACACTGCGCGTCTCTGCTCTCAAACTCATAAGCGACCTTTGCGAGACACACTCTTCTAGCGTCCTTCAGCCTTTCCTCCCAAAGATCGTTCCGGGGGTTGTGTCTGCCGTCAAGGATCGATACTACAAGATTTCAGCAGAAGCTATCGTGACAGTTGAGCAGCTCGTAAAGGCTTTGACGCCACCTCGGTCACGCATGGTCGGTGCCAAACATCAAACCGATATACAGAATCTCTACGATGTCATAATAAACCGCATTTCTTCCAACGATGCCGACCTGGAGGTTCGATCCCGCGCTATCCACGCTCTCGGTATCTTGCTGGCGCGCACTACCAGTGGCGATGGTGCCAAGCTTCTCTCCCAGGATGATAGGGATGAGGCTTTACAGCTGCTGAAGGATAGATTGAAGAACGAGACTACCAGGATTGCATCGGTGCGTGCCATCGACACTGTTGCTGCCTTGAGCACTGGCAAGGATCAGCTGCAGCCGGACTGGGTCCGAGAGGTATCCTTGGAGCTAGCAGCCCAGCTTCGAAAGGCCGACCGCTCTCTTCGTGGCGCAAGCTTAGCTGCCCTCAAAAACCTGATCGTCACGCCGGCGGCGAGAAATAGCATGGACCATTCCACCATAAGTGACCTGGTCGCATCTCTCTTGCCTCTGCTGAACACAAACGACCTCCACCTATTGGGTCCTGCTCTGCTTGTCACTGCCTACTTGGTTGAGGATGATGCCAAGACTGTCGTGTCTCCTGGTTTGAACAAGGCTCTTTGTGACCTTCTAATGACGCCTCTGGGAGGAGCCGTCCTCGATGCTTTGCTCGTACTGGTCAAGAATATTGCCGGCAAGGGTTCCGGTCAGCCTCTGATGAGCGGCCTCCTTCAAGAAGTCAGCATAAATGGAGATCCAACTGTCGTTGGCAAAGTCATCGGCACGCTTCTCGTATATGGAGGTCCTTCTGTTGGCGTCACTATAGATATGTTCATCCAAGAGCTTGATGGAAGCTCTGACGATATTCGGAAGAGTCTGGCCCTGTCTGTCCTGGGCGAGGCAACTCTTCGTATGGGGCCAAATTCGCCGTTGAAACCCGAAACTTTCATGTCTCATTTCACATCTGAATACACAAAACTTCCGCTGGCTGCAGCGGTCGCCCTAGGACGTGCCGGGGCTGGAAATACGGCGTTGTATTTGCCTGCCATTCTTAATAAGATGAACGAAGGAGGGAATACGCAGTATCTTTTACTCCATTCTATCAAGGAAATTTTGCTCGAGGCTGGAAGTAATTCTATGGATATTGGTTCTCAGTCAAAGGCCATTTGGGATAGATTAACTCTCGCCTCCCAGGTAGAGGATAACAAAGCAGTTGGCGCCGAGTGCATTGGAAGATTAGCCATTCTCGACCCGAAGTTGTACATGCCAAAGCTGCAGGTATGTACAAGTCATCAACCCATAGTTCTCACACTAACCGTCACTAGGCCTACCTTCAAGATCCTTCCCCATCCATCCGTGCCATGGGAATCCAGGCCATTCGTTACACCTTACCAGATAGCGACGAAACTTTTGATGCCATCTTGAAGCACTCGCTGATTGACATGCTTACGACAATGCTCAACGATACGGAACTCGAGAATAGAAGACTTGCTTTGACAACCCTCAATTCTGCTGCGCACAACAAGTCGGATATACTTCTTCCGCGCCTAGGACAATTGATGCCGCTGGTGTTGAGAGCATCCGTCATACAACCAGAGCTGATTCGAGAAGTCATGATGGGCCCCTTCAAGCACAAGGTGGACGACGGCCTTGAAGTCCGCAAAAGCGCATACGAAACTCTCTATGCGCTTATGGAGACTTCCTTCTCGCGCATCAACATCCTAGACTTTTATGACAGGGTCATCGCCGGGTTAAACGACGAGCATGACATCCGCTCTTTATGTAACTTGATGCTTACGAAGCTGGTTGTATTGGATTCGGAGGAGACCGCCAGGAGGCTCGACTCGATTGCCGAATGTTTCCGAACGATCCTTTCGACCAAGTTGAAGGACAATGCTGTGAAACAGGAGATCGAGAAGCAAGATGAGGCGCGCAAAGGGGTTCTACGCGTTAGTCTTCTGTTGCACAATGCCATCCCAGCGGCCTCTTCAAACATGGGCATAGCAACTGGTCAACACCAGACTTGGCGGACATTTTGGGAGTGGGTGGAGAAAGATTATGAGCCACAGCTTCGTCACATCCGTGATGAGGGGCGTGAAACCGGCCCTACTTATTAGCTTTAGCGGCCTATCTACTATGAATTTGATGAGACATGAACTCAACGATAGATACCACAATACAAGATTGGTATGAACACCTGGTGTTGTTTGTTAATTGATGTAGTTCCTGTGGTTTCGTGACTGTATCCTATAAGGGCGAGCTTACTCGACTAAATCGGTGTAGCTGTAATGCATCAACCCATCCTACCCACCACGGAAAAATTGATTCAGGTCACCACAAGTTTCAATTCACAGTAAAAATTACTAAGGAGGTAAGTACGTTCCATTGATGCTCATGTACATACTTTCGGGCGATCCACCTCTTAATGTTCCCTTTGTAGCACCATCCTAGGTTTCAAAAATCAAGACCAACGGCCTCAATAACAAGAAGCAGCAATCTCCAGGGCTTAGAGTGAGCGAATAACATCAAAGACCCCAAACACCATTGCTACCCACAATAGTCTCTAGGCGGACGCCCTCAAACCAGGAGGCAAAACCAGCACGGCAAGATCAAGTTTCTAGCATAACAGTAGCACAGGTTCTGTTTCACGGCACAGGCGATGTCTCCCGCTTACTGATCCCACTCGGCATTCTTCTCTGCTTCGATCCGAGCTCTCTCTTCCTCCTGCTTCTGTTCGCGTTCTCGGATTCTTGCTAACCGATACTCAGGGTCTTGGACAGCATTGACAATCACCTCTTCTTTGGCCTCGTGGACGGTATCAAGCGGAAGCTTTGGAACTATCTGCGCCGAATAGTATCGGTGCGTGTTATCGTCATGGATGCCGGCTGTATCAATCATACCCGCGGCGACCTGGTCCATAAGTTGACTAAATCGCCTGTCTTCTCGGGCATTACACCGGTTAGTCTGGGATTCAAGGTGCTGCGTAATGGCGGAAGCACTCCGAAATTGGTTGAAACAGAATGGGCACGAGTAGAGGTCGGTGAGGTGCGCGTTGGATTTCATATGCATATAAAGTGCTTGACTTGAGTTGAGGAGCTTTCTAGACACATGTATTAGTCTTTGAGAATTAGTGAGTGGTAATGTGGCTACTTACGAGCAACCAGCGAAAGCACAATTGTACTTTTTGCTGAAAGGATTTCGACGTTTCTCCAAGTTATAACCCGGCTGGTCCGGATCGTACTGATGGTAATATTTTGGAGGTGGCTTCTCGGGGGTCGACTCGCTAGTTTCGGCTGCCAGTTGTGGCCTCTCCAGCTTAAGTTCTTGAAGCGATTTCAGAACATTCAAGGGCTTTGATGGTGCTCCAAGGTCAGGTCCGGCATGTGCAAGCATCGGAGATCGAAGGCTCAACGTCTGGCTTGATGGGTTAGAATTGTCGGTAACAGGGTCTGAGAACTCCGAGGAACGCGCTGGTGGTGGGGAAATCTTTGGTGCTTCCTTCTCCCATGGCATATTCTCAGCGCCTCCGGCTGCAATGTTGAATGGTTTCCGTCCGGCGAGGTTGGACCAGGCGCGCTTGGGAACATTTCTATTCGGTGACATCTCTATCAAATCCTCTTCGGCTTTGCCTTTCGGGGGGAGGTCCATGCCCGTAGGTTTCTTAAGGATGGAAACGTTATCTGTCGAGCCCACGCCAGGCTTTTGAATCGTCAAAGCCGGGAAGTTTCTCTTAAATTCTTGGTACTCAGCCTCCTTGCTTGGGGTTTCGAAATCGGTCATGATGTCCCTCGGCGTAACATGACTTGCAGGGCCAGCGGAAACGTTATCAACTTCAGACTGTACTCGGCTTGCAGGGGCAGTAAAGACTTTGTCAAGTTCAGATTGAACTCGGCGTGCGGGAGCAGCAAAGACTTCGTCCACTTCGGATTGAACTCGGCGTGCGAGAGCAGCGGAAACTTTGCCAACTTCGGATTGAGCTGTGCCTGCAGGAGCTGGAGAAGCTTCAAGGACTTCCAACGGAACACAACTTGCATTGGCAGTATGGACTTTGTCAATGGCATCAGCAGTTGTGGCAGTGTTTTGTTTCTTGGGTACGCCCATCTTCTTGTAATAGTCATCATTGGCGTCTCGAATCCTTTCGAACGCCAGTTTGCGAAACACGGGACATCCATCGATCTCAACATGTTGTACTAAACTCCCGCATCGAGTGAATTCCTTGTGGCAGCCGCTGCAGATCAGACTCTGGTCGGGTGGATGCGCCTGAGGCTGTCAGTATGGTAATAGAGGGGCTCGGTGAGGTCCAAACCTGGCGTTGATGGGTCTGCCTGCCCTCCTCAGACTGAAATTCTTGCCCACAAGTAGCACAAGCGTGTGGATGGTTACCGCTCACGATCATATGTCTGATGTAGGCCTTCCAGTCATCAAACTGCTGGTCACATGGAATGCATACCTCAGATTGCTCTGTGGGACTCGCCATAGCAGTAGAATATTGAGATGAAGATGATCGGGACAGTTGTGGTGGTGTAGATGGTGGGTTTGGTGCAGAATTTTGTGACAAGAGAGGTTGTTGGAGCAGTTGTGGTGATATATAGAGGTTGGGTGCAAGTTCGGAGTATGAAGGAAGTTGAGAGTATAAGAGAAGTTGAGGGTCTGAAAGAAGTTCAGAGTATAAAATAAGTTGAGAGAAATTGAGGGTATAAGAGAAGTTGAGGATATGAAAGAAGTTCAGAGTATAAAAGAAGTTCAGAGTGTTAACAGTTACGTAGATGAACTCATATATAGTTCCAGACAGAGAGAATAAAGGCTGGTCAAAGCTGTGGTTTTCTACATCTTCCCAATCTTCCCAATCTCCCCGTGTAATAGCCTCCCAAAAACATGGGATGGGCCAAGATATCTGTGTGAACTAACACTGATATATTCTGCTACTACATTAACCTCATGACAGGATTTTAACGTCGACAAGACATTGGGAGAAAGCTCAAAGTTGGAACTACTCAGTCTGGTGTTCAGGTTTAGCCCACAACCAGAGGTCCTGCAATTAGTCAGGGGAGATAGAAAGGCGTTTTCTCGTCAATCGCTAACGTGGCAAAGCCTGCAACTCTCGGATTGTACAGTAAAGAGTCGTTTATCATTGTCTATCATCGTCGCCATCGTCAAAATCATGATATTGGTAGCCTCGTCGTCTGTGCGCGTCGGGGGTTTCGGGAAGAACGATACACCGAGGTCAGTCAGGGTAAGGCTGCGCCTCCTGAGGCTTACTGTACGTCGTGGCTGCCGCCTCACCTCCCCCGTCTCATGTCCACGAGCACGCACTCGTGCCCCAATCAACAAACCCTCGTTCAAATATCCTCATTATGCCGTGTGGTAGTGCTTTTGGTAACAAGATGTGATGGACGAAATTTCAGCACCACCCACGAGCCCACGATCTCTATCAAATATGGCGGGCGTTCGCAAACTGATCCGGAAGTGCGAGCGATATTGCTGCTTGACCTTCACCTACTTTCCTTTGGCCTTCGTCTACAGCATTACCACCTGGGCAGTATGGGTTGAGGCCACGATAGGTTTCAATCCCTCCCAGAGTGCCTGGATAGGTTAGTTCTTTGAACCCTCAACTACAAAGGATTTAATTGCTGACGCTCGGCAGGATCGGGAACCTCATTTCTCGGCATCGCCCTCTACATCCTTCTCAACTGGTCATATACCACCGCCGTCTTCACTTCTCCAGGATCGACTACCGACCTACATAATGGCTATTCCTCACTTCCCACCCAAGCAGCCCCTGCTGCCACCTCCTTCACCGTCAAATCAACGGGTGAGCTTCGCTTTTGTAAGAAGTGCCAGGCACGGAAGCCCGACCGCGCCCATCACTGCTCGACTTGCAACCGCTGCGTACTCAAAATGGACCACCACTGCCCCTGGCTCGCAACTTGCGTTGGGCTAAGGAACTACAAGGCTTTCCTGCTTTTCTTGTCATACACGACAATCTTCTGCTTCGTCTGCTTTGGAGTGAGCGCAACGTGGGTGTGGACCGAGATTTTGCGTGATGGGCAATACGAGGATAACCTAACCCCCATAAATTACATGATGCTTGCTGTTATTTCAGGAATGATTGGGCTTGTTCTTGCATTCTTCACTGGCTGGCACATCATGCTCGCGAGTCGCGGACAAACCACCATTGAGTGCCTTGAAAAGACCAGGTATCTGTCGCCCGTTCGGCGCGCGATGCAACACCAACATATTGCACAACACCGCTCCCATGAGCCGCCGAGCTACGGACAGCAGCTGCGCGATATACACACCAACGCCCTACCGGGCGTGACTCGGCCTGAAGAGGGCGCCACGCCTCCTGCGGAACCACGGTATAGAACGTATGAGGACCTCGAGCGTCAGCGGGCTCGAGATAGGTATCAAGAATACCTCGATGAGCAAGACTCAGAAAAGCTCCCCAACGCCTTTGACCTCGGCTGGCGGCGCAACTTGTATGTTTTGTTCGGGCCAAAGAAATTGCTCTGGTTCGTACCAATCTGCAACAGCATCGGTGATGGCTGGAGCTGGGAACCGTCTCCAAAATGGATTGCGATGCGAGAATACATGCGCAAAGAGCGTGACGAGCAGTTAGAGCGGGAACGGAATGCCGGATGGGGGACGGCGAGTGGGGGTTGGGAGGGGGAACCAGAGCCCGTGCAGATCACGAGGCACTATCTCAACGCGCCGTCTCCGACAACACCTTCGGGGCAGCGCAGCCCTAGCAAAGCCGACAGAGTGTTGGGCAGAGACCCCGGTAGTTATCTCGAGGAGCCCAATGATGGGCATAATATACGGATGGAGAGCCTAAGGCGAAACAGAATTGGCAAGGAAGAAGACGACGACGATGATTATGATACGAGTAGCGATGAAATGGAGACGCCGCGGCCAGGCCTAGTGCAGCACTTTAGTGGTTTCGGCGCGCAGCGGACATTCGGAGGGATGAAGATGGGTCTTGGCCAAGCACAGAAGCCAGAGGGAGACGAGGAGGATGGAGATAGTGTGGACTGAAAAATAGGATGGAGTGTTGGATTTGTATTGATACTGCATGCCAGAAGGGCATTTATGACGTTTCATGAGCGCGATCTATCTGAGCGTTGCAGAGGCTTCTGGAGTTAAATCGGCATGGGCATTTGTAAAAGGTGGATTTCTGTATTTTGTACATTTATAGGGACGTTCTATCTAGAAACCCTCTAGCGTGAGCTAAGAGCCAGAGGCATTTAAGTCCATCGCCAATGTTTGATTTTCGACTTAATGTATAAAATGGACATAAGGTTTATTTACAGATTCCTGAAAGAATATTGTGAAATGTTCAAATTACAAATACCTAATATTTTTTTATTTTCGTCAACTGAAATATTTTTGCGAAGGATAAATTCGCGTTGTTCAGAGCCTCAGCGAGGCTACAATGTTTCACGCAATTCACACATCTCACGTTCACATCCAAGGTTTGCGGTGGTAGCCGTTGGGGCACCTATATTCCACCTGCACTACAGTCTATATCTATGATGGCCCCATCCGGCCGAATCCATCGCAGTGTCAGGTATTTCCGCCCAACGCTAGGACATAATGCCCAGCTCATCCGCCTATCCCACCTCCATCCCTCCCCGCTGGTGTGTATAGACGCCGCCTCCAGCGACTCGGCGTTCTATCCGCCTATCTCCGGAGCAGAAACCGTACTGCGATGCTCTGCATGCCTTACTTCCCGCCCACCCGAGTAAAAAACAAGTAAAAAAAGAACTCCGACGCAATGCTATCACCGGGCCATGCTGAAAGATGCACAAAGTTCGCCAGTCGCAGCTGTGCTGTCGCACTTGACGAGGAGACTCCGACGTGTCGTCAGGTCTGTAGTGTATTATAATCTTATAATGAAAGGTTGTATTCTATTCGACTTTTGTTTTCATCGAAAACCAATTTGGCTGACCCGCTTGGGCGAGTTCAGCACAGAGAGAATGAATCAGGCCAACGGATGGAAGGTCGGCTGAGGAAGTGAAGGATAGTGTTGGTAAACCGGATTAGCAGCGTATTCCGGCACCACCCCCGAACGATAGTCATTTCGCTTGCCCAAAGGCTGATAGTGCATCTGATCGATGCCAGGCTGGAAATGCTGGTAACTGGACTGGGGTGGTGGGTAGAGAAGCGTATTCGGAAGTCGAATCGGCTTGTATGGCGAGTTTCGCTGCTGGAGGAAGATCGAAGGAGAGTTGAGGTCGTGTACAGCGGCGGGGAAGATGCCAGAGATCGGCGACGAGTTCATCGAATGCACACCAATCGACCGAGGGCTGTGTCGCCTTGAGGGAGTGCCGTGATTTGAGCCAGGCAGGCTGTAGGCTTGCTGAGCCTGTGGCGGCATACCCGAAGAAGGGACATTTACCTGTGGGGTAGGAGCCCAGCTTGGCGTCGCAGGAAAGACTTGCGACATTGCACGCCCATTCAGCGGAGGCAAAGGAGGAAGCGTTTGTGCGAATGTTGGGTAACCCGCACCAGTGCTTGTCGAAATCGACAACTGTGGCACTGGCAGCCTTGGTGCCTGCTGACGTGGGACAGCAACCTGTGAATTCGGGACCATGACGGCAGGAATGTGGGCGGCAGAAATGGTCGCAGGCCTCTTGGATGGGGGCTCAACCCACAAGTCGTCAAAGGCTCGCTTTTTCGTGGCCTGTGGTGGTTGCGGAAGTGGTTGTGATGAGGTGTATTGAGATGGCCATTGCTGGTTCAACTCAAACGACGAGTTTGATAGATGTGTAGATGAAATAGGAGAATGCGATTGTACTCGTGTTGGTGAGGGTAGCTTGGACGATGGGAACGTATTGCTGACCGGCGACGGCAATGGCAGTGGCAGCTTTGACGCCCGTTCGAAGTAGTCTCCGAACTTGCCCAGCTTTATCTGCCACTCCGCCCATTGTTCCTTGGAGGCCAGCAGGCTGTATCGCATGCTGCCCAGAAACTCGACCTCCATCACATGGATTTCAACCACCGAGATCCCAGACACCTCAGCCCACGTCTTGTTCGTATAGGTGTTGTCGTCGAGGACTGGTAGACTGTTAGTTCGATCTACTTTCTGGCGAGATGTGCGAACTTACATTTATTCCCCAGCATCAACGCCACGGTCAGGAGCCTGTATTCGCTGCCTGCCTTGCCTTTCACGGTTGGGTTGAGCGTCTTCAGTCGATATATGAACATGAGTGCCAGGAGGATGACATTCGGTGTAACCTGTGTAGTCGATAATATCGTGAGGACCCATTTTCTGAACGTGGCCGTGGGTATGGCATCAGGAGCAATCCTTTCGACTGGTGAAGAGCTTGGCGTCCAGTTCTCAGCCTTTCGAAGAGTCTCGGTGGTCTCAAACCAGAAGAGGCAGGTTAACTATCACGCTATTAGCACGTCTATCTTATGTAGTGGTGGCTGTTCCATACCTGTGCTGCCAGCTCCCCAATACTACTTCCATTCACAGGTGGAGTTGCTTGCACGCTCGAGTGGATCGATTCCTTGCGAGGAACAACCTCCTGTACTCTCTCCTCGATCCCATTTGTGACTCCATTATGTGACCGGTCGTCATACAGTTGAGACGCCGAGCTGCTGGCCGTGCTTCCCAGCCTGAGTGTTTCCGCCGCTCGAGATGCGAAGTTGTATGGGTAGGCCAGTGCGGACGCTGATGTCTGGTATGATGCTATCGAAGGGAAGTTAATGCCCTGTCGAACCCCGTTGGTAGTGCTCTGCTGCGGCTGGTGCACACTCATGTCGTCGGCAGGCGGGGTGGGCAGCCTGCCGCGTGTCGAGATGGCTGGTATGTTTGATGCGTACTGTAGCCAACGTTCACGGTCTGCCACAGACGGACCTAAGCCAGCTGATCGACAGGTTGAGTCGGGGGTAGCGTAGCGATGGACGGGGGCGTTCGTGGGAGGGAGGAGAGATCGTGGCCAGCCAGTCTGAGTGTATGTTGAGGGGTAGTGTGAGTTGTAGAGGTTTCGTGACGCCGGAAGGAAATCGAGGCCAGTCGAGGATGCTGAAGCTTGATGCATGGAGGCTGTTCGTTTGTCTGGCGAAGCGTTCTAATCCAGAGGGAGAGCTGGGTCGAAGCTGCTTTGCTCAGTTGAATGATAGATCGCAGGTAGCCAGCCCCATATGATTCAACGGCAATAGATCCTAGCGAGAAGTCCCATCTGATGCAGACTCAAGCTGGTGAAGAGGCCATATGCTGGATGTGAAGAGTGTTGCTTGTGAGATAGTGAGATGAGAGTAGTCGCGGGGGGGAAAGTGAGATCTGGTTGTTAATGGGCGGTGGAATTGGTCGAAGTGAATAGGCTATTCGAGAAGGACAGACGATAATATAAGGAAACCAGATTTATTATTGTAGGTGGAGAATGAAGTTGAGGTGGGGGGGGGGCGTTGAAGTTGGTGTTGTTGGTTGGGGGGGTGGTGGTTTGTCTGTTTGGAGGATAGAGTGGATGGATAAGTGAACATATGAGTTGAGGTCCAAACAGTTCGTTCGGTTATCTCTGGTACTCTCTTATACACTCTTACTCTTCTCTCTTTCTCAATAACCCAGTAAGCAGCAACCCCGTAAAGTAAACCTAGTAACTAAATCCTCAGTTAGCCAGCAAACTATAGAATAGTACAATTAGTACAATTACAATAGCCAATACACAATACTCAATACAGTACAAAGCCAACAGGCGCGTTGAGGAAACAGTGGTAACCAGAAAGTAAGTGGCTATAAGTACAAGGGTACATACATACAATTTAAATGTAAGAGTTAGACCTCCAAGGGGTGGTGGCTGCTGATCTGAAAGACGTGGATTTAAATCCCCAAAAAAAAGGAGCACGGAGCTATGTATGCTATGTATGCTATGTATTCTATGTATTCTATGAAATGCTCTCTCTGTTATGTATTTATTCTATATACGGCATCTATGCCGTGAAGAGGAAGGTATAAAGGCGGCCGGGTTTGAGCTGGATGCGGAAGTGATAATAATGGATAGATACGCCCTACGCCAACACCGTGGCGCGGCAACAATCACCCAGAATGTTCTCGGAATTCACGTCAGAAATGATAATAATACTATATAAATTACTATAAATACCATAAAGGAAATGTATTGCTTATGGAGATGCAAACGCTGTAGTACTGTCCTGTCCTGAAATTAGCAACTTAGCACTCAGAACATGGCCGCGTCTTCTCGTCTCCTCCTCCTGTATCCCCCCGGCGACAAAAAAGACAAAAGGACACAAGCCGCGCTTGGTTCAAAAGGTGCTAACTTCTGCACGCACTCCACAAAAATCAGTTTGGATACTCGTTCAAAATGTACAGGGTACTGGAGAGTATGGAGACACAGAGTGGCATGAGGGCGGTGCCTGCTCAAAACTGGTCCTGTACCACTACTGGATAGAAGAGTACCCGTAACATCTCCATCATCTCCATAGCAGATACATCCTTTGCAGCCTTTGCAGAGTGATGGTGGTGGTGGTAATACTGTGATGCACCGCGGCCGGCCGGTGGAGTCGTCGCTGGAGGGGGTACGGGGGTGACTGAACAAGCTCCAAAGAAAGCCTCCCTCCATCTCGTTGGTCCATTCTATCTATTCTCCGCTGGTCGGTGTCTGGTCACTGTTGGTGTGAGAGTCTGAACAAGGGATAGCCTGGTAGTTGGTTAGTGGTGGTGGTGGTGGGGGAAGTTGGTTGGTCCTTGGTCCGAAGTAGAGAGTCAAACCACACCCACCAAAGACAGCCGATACAGCCAATTGCTCTCTATTCCTGGTCACGAATGGGGGGCTAATTGTTCTCTTTTTCTGTCATTAATTCCCAGGGTTCCATCGCTTCTCAGAATTCCCTTCACAAAGTGTACGGAGCTACCTTCGTGATCTCCTTTTTGCGACCATTTTTGCGAGAGCCTGACCTCCTAGCGTCGTCTTGGATGGTATGGGGCCATGGGCCATAACTCGTACTGTGGTAGTTTGTCCACACTTTCCGTCCTCTCCGTACGCTCCGTCCTTGCGTACATGGGGGTATCGTATCGGTCATGGCAAGGAGGAAAGTGGAGGCTGATCTCTTGCGCTTTCAAGACCAGGAGCATGGAGTCGTCAATAAAAAACCCCGCGTGCAAATGGAAACCCCTGCATTCTCCTCCGTCCCAAGCCATACAGAGCCATGCACAGCTGTATGGCTCCATGCTTTTAGCCCAGACAACATCATTACGCGACTCCATATGTTTCTCCTCACTCTTTGGCTGATGTCACTGGCCGCGCCAGGTCACCATCAGGCTCCGGCCGATATACCTTCGTAGTCCATGACCTCCTGGACCCTTCCCTGCCGCGGCGCAGAACTGCAACTGTACTGCCTGTACTATACTATGTACGAACGTACGGAACACAGGATAATGCCCCATCTTTGTGTGGCGGGCGAGACGCATCCTTTCTCGTCACAATCGGGTTTGGTGGCTGGCTAGCCTTGGCTGCGGCTGGAAGGCTGCGTACGTACATAAGATGATCATACTCATGAATCCATTCCAAGCCAAGGCATCCGACTCAACCTGACTCTGGCACGGCGGATCGAGTGAAGTGGCAAGGTAAGGCGAGGCAAGGCAGCAGGCATGTGAGTGAGATCATATGCAACAACTTCCCGGCCGACATTTGAGTGTCTGCGACACCATGACATATCAAGGCTCCAAAGTGAACTGCGGTGAGCCAACAAGGCTTCTTCCCTGAAACGGGCGCGGGATGAGCAATAACGAGCTCGATGGGTCAGTTTGGCGTTGGAGTCCCTCGCCTGTGTGTGCGAAGCACGGCTCCTGGTCTGTCCGAGGAGAGGAGGCTTACTCGCGCCCCTGCAGACTCAGGCTTGTGATTGAAAGGGGGTGGGATTACTCTACAAGTGCATCAATCATCCTGATCATCCTAGAGACATGGAAGAACCGGAAAGTGATGGTCTCTAGTTCACGGATGGCGCGGTTTTCCTTGGCCCCCCTCTAAGATCAGTAGTGGTACATGCCAGTGGCGGAGAAGGAGAAGGAGCAGTACACCAACCAGTACACGCGGCGGCTCGGACGACAGTACGAGTATGGTTTTTTTCCTTCTGTGATTTTGTACCGCACAGTACGGTAGAGCACTCACTTATTTGTGCCTAGTGCCGCTTGAGCTTTCCCTTCAAGTCAGCGCAAGACTAGGTAGTTTTGGTGGGGCTGGGCGCACTTGCCGCACTTACCAAGGACAGCGCGATGGCGGTTGTGAACAAATTGCAAACGCGCATACAACAAAAAAAGTTCGAGATGTGGGCGCGGAACACGGAATGACCAACTGTACGCATACCAGACTTGATGTGCTCCATCTTTGCTCCAATAATACACTCCACAGGGAAGGTGAAGGAGCGATGAACGAGGTTCCGCAAAAAGTTGGCCCGCACCCAGGGTACACTGGTCTGAATCAGCAACCTCCGAAATGTTTGATCCTGCCGAAGCACCGTACTGTATTGTGGTAGCATTTGCTCGTCGTAGTGTGGTCGCCTAGCGCAATAATCGTCGAAACAGTGGTTCCATTGTGCTGTAAAGCAGTAAATTAGCGTGGCTGTGTTGGTTTGGTGGCCTTGGCCGGCCCCCCCAGCCATCCCACACTCTCTTGAAAATGTATATGCGTAATCCCCAAACACACATTCTCACTGGACGCCTCCAATCGCGATGGGGCCGAGGATCAAGCCTGGAAAAAAAGGAGGACGCCTAAGACCGGGAGGAAGGTGAACCGCGCACATAATGTCCATGCAAGGCAAAGAAGGCATCATACAGTTGTCACCAGGCAATCAGCTCCCTTTGGTATCGGAGAACTCCAAGGGTGTCTCGGGTTGGTGACGGCCTGCGCCCGGAACATTGCACATGAACCCAGTCTGTGAACAAGTCACGATTCACCAGAGCCATTTATTGATGCGCGTCTCGTTTGCTTCCGGCGATACCCAACTCCCAGCAAGATCCTGCCTCCACGTATGAAGAGACAGGGGGTCCCGTTCAAAGGCTGTCACTTCGGCCATTATCAAGGTGAGTATATGGCTTCATGCGACTGTTGATGGACACCCGCGAAACGATGCCATAACCAATCAGAAACAACTCGAGCCCGATCTCCACGAATTACCAATGCTGCAACGGTGGTACGGAGCAGGCAGGAGCATCGATGCCGCCACGTACAAGAGCGAGACACGCACAGGGTGTAAGTACGCTATTGACGGCCCATCCGGCAAGTGAAAGAGGCTTTCGCTCCAGTGTAATGCGAGTGCGGTAAAAGGTGAGCATTCTCGACACAAACCAAATGGCGTGGCGTCGAGAACTAAGAGAATGATTCGCTCTCTAAACCTTTTGTGCCGACTTCCTGTTGGCATTTGTGGGATAGGACAGCGCCAAACGTAACCTCTGGTGGACAAGCAAATTCTGTCCCACCGGTGCATCTCCGAAAGCCGAAAACCCTCTAGTCTTTGTAATGTGCTGTACTAAACATTTGAGGGTAGGGTCACTCACTCCACCATCCCACATTCCACAGCCGCATGCACCATGGTCAGCTATTAGATCCATCGAATAGTGACGGTGCCGTATTCAGTCTCCAATCCAAGCAATTCCCTCGTATTTGTTAAACGGTGCAAGGCTGAGTGTTTGCTTATTGGGCACGACCCTATTCCTGTTCCACGGTGGGTACTTTGGCGACTCGCCTCGTTGCCTCCCCGATATTTGCGATATAGGACGGCATTTGATACGGGCTGCGAAAGGCTGAGACTCCGATTCATCACGTAGTACTCTGCATACCGTAGAGAAATGAACCGACGATGGTGTGATCTGCACTGGAGGAAATACGGATGAGATAGCTGGGCTTTGCGCGCAAGACCTGTTTTAATTTGCTGGAGATGGAAGATCCAAAAGATCCTCTTAATCAGCTAATCCCAGGCCAATATCGAGACGCGGCCCACGAAAGCCGGCCTGACTGACCATACTTGCTGTGATAAAAATGGATCGTCACTGGTCCAAGCCTTCGGAGGCAGGCCTGAGTGATGACCCTTGGCTTAGGTGGTCGGCCGGTCGGTCAGTCGTCTCACCATTTTTATTGTGGTGACAAGAGCACTAGAGATTTTAGCTGGTCTCAACCAACGCCAGGCGCAGCCGTCAATATCTGCATGTCATGTACAGTGGTAATATTGTGGTGTCTTGATGCTTGTCGTGCGCTCCAATATTCATGCTGATCCAATGGAATCGTCCAATGGGACACTTGCCATATTCGACAGTCAGTTGCTGGATTTCATGGACGCAACAAGTTTGCGAACTAAAATTCAAATCCAGGCAGGAGCCACGATGGTAAGAGTCCAGGCGTTTCTCATGGGCCACCCCATCCGCATAAGCCAAACCAAGGAAAAAAACCCTCTCCGATTCGAAGAGGCCACAATCGATTTCTGGTTGTTTGCCTGAAAGCGTTTGACGTCGGTGAAGCCTCCCGCCAGACCACAGATGTTACCCTATGCACAGCTGTCTTGATGCATGCCGCGACTGCTCATCCCCGCCGGTTGAATGCAGATGTGAATGTTTTACCATGATAAGGCCCATTCGACTAAACAATCTCCTCAGCTGTAGCCTGCTTCTTTGGTCTCTTTCCGCTAGGATCTTACCTCTGAGCTATAGAAAATTGATACATGTATGTGGCAAGCTCCGAGTGTCTCCACCATCTCCGAATCACCACCCTCCGTTCGATAGAGATCGCCTCTGGGGCAATATAAATCTGTAAATCTGTTGTGTACTGCTTGTCGACGGCAGTTCAGACCGCCCTTTTGTCATGGTTGCGTAGCCTGCAGCATTTTGCATCATCTTTGGTGTCATCGTTGATGCCAGTGGATTGGATTGAATGGTGGGTGTCACAGAGTTCATAGCTTCAACAATGCAACAATATCTGCTGCCAGATTTGTTATCTTCAGCTTTCCCAGTCTTGCATGGTCATCTCGGAAGCCTCGAACTGAAAACCGGCCTATAATAATTCAAATCTACAGAAGCAAGAAATGAGTATGTGTACGAGTACGAGTAAGAGTATGGATGAGTATGATGAGTATGGATGAGCGACGACGAGGCTGTGAAATGATAAAAGGCTGGAGATATTTGGCGGGGTAGTCGTGGACAATGTCTGTACGGTGGCCAATTCACGACACCAATGCAACTCACATGACTTAGATATTTTAGACAGGCAGAAATTCTTAGTCATGTGACTTTTCAGGGGACCTGGGGCTCCGTTTCGCTGCCAACGGGGCCTGCCAAGGCTCAGCTATACGAGCAAATAACCTCCATACATACCAAATCTGTACATACACAACGGAACTTTTATACGTCCCAACAACACCACGCTCGTTCATTTGCACTCATCCGCTCATACTGCAGCAGTCGTATGGAGTAGTGGATTTGCCTGTCGTCTCTCTACGCCCACGAACCTACAAATCCCCTGAAGATATCGCCCATCAGAGACACCCTGGACCCTTCTCGCCGCGCCGCAACCCCTCGCTCCAGGCGCAGCATCATCTCTCCCCTCGACATCTATCAGCACCGGTACCCGCTTGCAGGATGGGCTTTGGAGACTTCGATACGATCTGCCGCAATGCGCCCATACCATTGTGCGCCCTCGTGGGCAGCATCAGCAACATCGACCTGGGCGTCGGGATAGAGCCTGACTGTTATGCCCGCAATGTCGAGCTCGCGAACACCATCATCTTCCAGCCCGCCACGTCCTTTGCCCATATTGCCGCCCTCATCATGGCCGTCATAATGGTCCTCCACGTCCGCTCCAAGTTCACCGCAGTTGGTACGTTGTGTTTACCCTACCCCAAACCGTTTCCCGTGTCAGCGCGCTCATGTTCTATAAATAGGTCGCAAAGAAATCACGACGTTTTTCTACATCTACATGCTCCTGACCTTCATATCGCTGTGCATCGACTCCGGTGTCGTCCCTCCAGGATCGGATCCGTATTCCTACTTTGTAGCGGTGCAGGCTGGCCTCGCGTCGGCGTTGTGTGTGTGCCTGCTCATCAACGGTTTCGTCGGGTTCCAGCTGTATGAGGACGGCACCACGCTCTCTGTCTGGCTCCTACGCAGCATCTCCTTCGCCTTCTTCGTCATCACGTTCCTCGTCTCACTGGCGACGTTCAAGAGCTGGGCCGGCCTCGGTCCCACCAAGACCATCGGCCTCTTCGTGGTCCTGTACCTTATCTCGGCCATCTGCCTCGCCGTATACATCGTCATGCAGTTCATCCTCGTCCTCAACACCCTGCAAGACCGCTGGCCACTTGGCGACCTCTCCTTCGGCGCTGGCTTCCTCATCATTGGCCAGGTCATCCTATATGCCGTCTCCAACACCATCTGCCACAAAGTCCAGCACTACCTCGACGGCGTCTTCTTCACCACCATCTGCAATCTTCTCGCCGTTATGATGGTATACAAGGTAATTTTCCCTCTTTCTGTCATATATCCCAATCTAACGCGACTCAGTACTGGGACTCCATCACGCGTGAGGACCTCGAGTTCTCAGTCGGCACAAAAGCCAACAACTGGGAGGTCAAGGGCCTCCTCCCCGACGATGATCCCCGCCGCACAACCATCTACCAGGACGGCGACTACGCCAGCAGCTTTGCCGGTGCACCGCCGCGGAACTCGAATTATGGCGGTTTCAGCTATTAAGCGCGTTGTCCATCCATTTCGCTTTTTGCATCTTTCTTTCGAGTCAGCGAGCATGCCGCGTTTGAAACTCGCCCGTTTTTAAGAATAGCACGCGCCAGCGTCGTCGGATCTTTACTTCTCGCCTTCTTCTTTCTCATACTTGCATAGCGCGGCTCAACGGCGTTTTCGGACTTTCTTTACTATAAACCGGCCAGTAAACTCGGCTACTTTTAATCATACATGCCCACGATAATCGGCACACTCGAACTCATGATATTTCTTCTGGCTGCTTTTCCTTCTTCTTGGTAACGACTTTTGTAATTCGGCGTGCGTGTGTCACGTCTGTGTTTCGCTGGGATGGGCGGTGCATTTTTTGGGACCTGTCTGGATTGTTTTGGGACTTGCGATTGGGAACCCTCTTGTGTATAGGCATTATAGCCATGGGTGCGTGGATGGTGGCGGCATGGGTGGTGGGAAATACAAAGTAGTGATAGATAGTATAGGATAGGATAAGAAAAGAATCCATAACGATTGACATCTATAGGTTCTGGCCCCTCCGCATCAGTTGTGTTGACTGCAACATTCTCAGTATGAAGGATGATAATAAAAACGAGGACGAACGCCTTTTGTATTTCACTCCACAAGATCCGTCTGTATGTATGCTACACATGTCCGCCTACCCATTTCCGGAACCGCCAGTATACAAAGGAAAAAATGCATCTACGCCGTGCCTTACCGCCTCTTCAGTCCAGTCTGTCTGGTACTAGTACAAGCGCCTTAATTATACCTTCCTCACAACCCCTCTCTCAGTAAACACTCACTCCTTTGCCCCCAAAACATTGACTCCCTCCCCTCCAACAACCAATACCCTCCTCCCCTTTGCTCCCCACCCCACCGCACTGCCCCTGACTGCACTCCTCAGCCCCTCCTCCCACTTCTTCTCCTTCTTCAGCCACGCCTGCACCACAACGCCTTCCTTGCCCACGAATCCCAAGAACTGTCCCGAGTAATCCCACTGCACGCCGCTAATACCACTTCCCTCAAACTCCTTGACGACGGCCTCCGCGCCCTCCTTGCGAAGGTCAAAGACTGTGACGCCGGACGCGGTGGCGGCGGCGACCCAGATGCCGTTTTGGTTGAAAGAGATGGCAGAGATAAGGGCGGGGGAGGAGAGAGGGAAGGAGGCTGCGAAGGTGAGAGTGGTGGTGTGGTACATGCTGAGGGTACCTTGGTGGGCAACGGCAAGGAGGTGGCCGTCTGGGTGGAAGGCGCAGGCTGTGAGTTCTGGGGGGTGTTAGCATTTCTCTCCTTTCCGATTAGTGGAGTGAAAGGGGACTCACCATTCTCAGTATATACCTGCGCGACCGCCTTCGTACTCTCGAGGTCATACACAACGAAACTCTTATCCTTGCCAACCGACGCCACAACGTCGCCCGTCGGGTGCACCGCAACGCCATTCACAGGACCCGCATGCGCCGCGATGGAACCAACCTCCTTTGCACCCTCAAACACCTTCACCACGCCCCCATTTCCAGCTTTAACAAGCAGCACGGTCTTTTCGCCGGCCCACGCACCAGCCGAGACTGATTCTCCCTTCGCTAGCGTCTCTGTGACCGCCCCGGTCTCAACGTCCACCACAGCTGCTCCATCGCTGCCTCCCACAAGCGCCTGCGCACCTGCGGCATCCACATCCACGAAAGCCGCGTCGCCGGTCTCGGCCTTTGCTACGGCTTCATACGCCGCCACGTCCGCGCGGGTAGCCCATCCGGCTGGGACAGCGCGCTTCCTGCGTCCCTTCGACAGACGACCCTGTGCCTCCTCAACACGCTCGACGATTTCGGACGGGAGTCCCGCGTTATCGATTTGCATCGCCTCGCCTGCGCCAGAGGGCGCAATTCCTACATTCGAGAGAGCCTCGCGGGCCTCGTCGCGCTCGCGGGTGAGGCGTGCGACGACGCGGACGGCGGCGTCGTGGTGGTAGAGCGCTGTTGCGAGTTCCTGGCGAGTCTGCGCGAGTTGCTGGCGGAGAGTGAAGGAGTCGAGAGCGAGGGCGTCCCATTCGGATTGGAAGGTTGAGAGGAGGGCGGGGATGGAGGTATGGGTTGGAGGCCGGGGGGGGGCGATGCGGGAGGTCTTGATGGGGATGAGGTCGTCTACGGTGAGGGGCTCCGAGGTGATTGGGTCGGTGCCGTGGGTGGAGATGTGGGATTCTATGAGGGCGCGGGAGAAGACGTTGCCTGGGGAGGAGTTAGATAGCTGAGCTTTGGGAGAGGTGAACTGGTGGAGGAATCATACCTGATTTCGTGGAGACCACAGGGTCCTGCGGCGCTTCGCCGGAAACTACAGACAGATGCGTTAGACGCGTCCCCATATCTCATCGCCAATTGAATGCCACTTACTTGCGCACAACATATTTGGTCTCGTAGTAGATCAGTGCCTGTTGTTGAAGGTTGTGGTGGAGTTGCGAGTGTGCTTCGTGCTTCGTCACCTAGCCCAGCCAGCTTCAGGCCATAAACAATCTTTCGACGTCGCAGTCGCGGATTTCGGCGCTAGTGCGAATTCAGCTTAGGCGAGTTCCGAGGCGTGCATTGAGTGAAGTGGGGGGGGTTTTATCATATAAACCTCCCCGCATGCGCTGTAGATAGGTATTTATTTATTTATTTATTTCATTATCCTCAATCCAATCCGATCCAAATCTCCTTATCATTTATACAACCGGCATCACCCATCTATCTATCAATTCACACCACCCAAGAACAATGTCCCCGCTGCCACCCGCAACCACCCTCCCTTCCCTGCCCCCAACCGATCAAACCCACATCCTCGACCTGCTCTTTGAGCCCTCTCCCCCTCTACATGCGCTCTCCCTCCCTCTCTTCACCCGCCCTGTTTCCTCCTACCCTGCCCTCATCGCTGCCATCCGCTCCCAGCTCACTGCACTCTCCACATCCAGCTCCCCAGCAGACGCCAAGCAGCTCGATGCAATCCTAGGCGCCCACCCCCGTCTCGGTGCTAAGAAGGTGGATAGCGCGCAGTCAGCTGCTGAACAGGCGCAGTTAGGTGGTGGCGAGGAGGAGGCTCGGCAATTGGCGGCGCTGAATGCGGAGTATGAGTCCAAGTTCCCGGGGTTGCGGTATGTGGTGTTTGTTAATGGGCGGGGGAGGGGAGAGATTATGAAGAATATGCGGGAGAGGATTGATAGGGGTGACGGGGGACTGGAGAGGGAAGAGGGAATTAAGGTGTGTATCCTATCCTGTCATTATCTGGCGGCGCCTGCTGCATGGGGTGCTGTCAACTGGGGGATGGTGGTGGGGTGAAGCGATGTGCTGACAAGAGTAGGCAATGTGCGATATCGCGCTCGACAGGACAGAGAAGCTATTGAATCAGTAGAGGGAGGGAAATAAAGAATATATCAGCCAAGGCCAAGTCTCGAGACAGACGAAGTGTGGGTATCAAAACAGGAATGTCATTTTTATCCTACTCCGTTCATTCATGCAGGGGAGACCCAACTCCCAGCTTTTCATCATTTCCATGTCCATGCAATGGTCCCCATGCTGCCTGCCGCCTGTCGCCAATCCATGAAGATGTCCACCCACTCGACTACGCCAGTACATATGCCCCCGCTCCATGAGCTCCCCCCGCAATATAGACATCCATCCCCACCTCCGCCTTCTCATCCAGTTGCCTCGCCTCCGCCTTTGCAATTGACAATGGCGGCAGCTGCGGCAACGGTGGTGGTTCCTCCGCCAGCGATAAGGGTGGAATCCCATCCAGCTCGTCGAGGTAATCGTAGTCCTCCCCTTCCGGCCGCGGGGACCGCCTGACGCTGAAATCGCTATAGTATCCGCAGCCACACCCACTCATATCTGCATCGATGTCCTCACCCTCCCTATCCATCCCTAGCCCCTCCTCCTCCTCCAGATCGAGCGCGTCATAATTTGACAGCCCAAGCGGCGAAGGCGGAAGGTGGGATGGAACCTCGTATGTCCTCGCCATCGGTGCTACGACGTCGCGCAGTGCAAGTGCAGAGACGAGCTGCGAGTGTGTCCGTTTCTGTGGGACGCTAGCGGGTGGCGGCGGTTTAGCCTGTGCCGCTTTCAAGACACTCAGGCGCTGGCGGACGCGGTTCATGATGGCGGCCTTGCGGAGTTCGTTCTTCTCAGGCCGGCGGGGGACGGGCCATGAAGCAGAGCCGACACGGGCGACGCCGCGGTCGGCGATGTTGCTCGCGGGAGAGGAGTAGGGGCGGGAGAGGCGGGAGGTGACGAGGCCTAGGCGCAAGCGGCGCTTCTTCTTTGTGGGGTGTGGGGAGCCATCGACGTCCCAGAGGGGCCGGCGACGTTTGAATGGAGCGGGGCGGGGTGGTGCGGGGGGTAGATTGGAAGTAAACGTATATTTGCTAGAGGGTGTGAGGACGAAGGTGAAGGTGAAGGTTGTCGGGGTGAGGGAGGAGGTGAGGGTGTTGACCCAGTGGTAGGTGGTGGTCGTGCTCATTCCGGTGTTTCGGTATGTGGTTATGGTTTTGGTTCTTTTGGGCCGCTATATGCGGGCGAAGTGGTGCTATAGAGGCGTGTTCATCGCCTCAACAAAGACGAGGACACGATCCCGCTCACTCATTGGTGGTCTGCTGCGGAGTGGTTGTGTGGAGAAAGGTGAGGGGCGCCGTCAGAGAATATAACTCGATTCGTTGTCGTCGATGGGTATAGATGGATATAGTGCACTGAAGACGAAGCAGATATGAGGCCGTGAGGATGAGGAGAGAGTAGAGGGTGTAGGGTCACAGATAACAGCGTCGTCGAGGTAGTCGTGAGGTGGTCGTGTGCCTGTTGGTGATGGGTAGTGGAGCAGAGTGGTTAGTAGTCTGGTAAAGTAGTCGCATTGGGCAGAACCGGCATCTTAAGGTATGAACCGCGACTAAGAGCATGACGGGCTCACACCAAGGATACTAGCCAGACATCAGCCAGGCCGTATTAGGACGAAGAGGCGAGAAAGAGGGAAAGAGACGAGGAGAGACGAGAGGATGGGAGGGGAACGTCGCATCGCTAGCTGCCGCAAGGGCTGTGAGTGGACGAAAGGGGAGAAGGAGGAGGGAAGAAGAGTGGAGTTGAGAAAAGCCAAGAGAGAGGGATTAGTAGTTAGTACAGTAGCATATGCTGTAATAGTACTATACATTCGAAAGTATAGTATGGGGATGGGAGGGATGGGAGGGATGGGAGGGATGAGAGGGATTAGAGAGGGGAGATGCATCGGGGACTGGGGGGAGGACTGGGAACGGGGGACTGGGGCCAACGCGGAGTGCGGGGAAGGGAAGGGAGTTGATGGTGGAGAACGAACTCGGGAGGGAAGGGACGGGGAGCGGGGCGGTCATTTCCGCTCCTGGGTGTTGACTGGCGGCACTCTGGCTGTCAAGTAGAGTACTTTTGGGATTCCACAGCCAGTCCACAGCCAGTCCGCGAATCAGGGGTCGAACAAAAGAAAGAAAACATCGGAAAAATACGGCCCGTCATGGTTTCTGGGAGAGTTGCTTGGCCTGGGTCCACCAAGTCCACCATATCCACCATATCCACTCATAGTAGTAAGGTCTGGGCGTCGGTTGTTGGATCGATGCGGATCGAGCCTGCGAGTAAGCTGCTGGGCAATTGGGAGTGGTCACGCGCCCATGCTTCTCGCTCTGGCTCTCTTCGTGTGGCTCTGTCGGCGCTGCGGCCAATCACTGTCGACACGGCTGAAGATGATCGCCAGGATGAGAGAGGGGGTGGTGTGGGAAGGGATGGGAGGCGATGTGAAGGGGTGTGGGAAGTTATGGCCTGTGCATACGTACTGTACTTGTGTGCATGCTGTACTGGTTCGTTGTAGTATTGGATACAGTATCACTCTGTTCTGTGGGAAAGAGCGATGTTGTGTCCAATACCACACGAAGAGTATCACCAGTACTGCCTGCCAAGTCATGCTCGAGTTGAGCAGACGCTCATAACCCAGAGTACAGTGAACTCGGCGCACACAAAACACCACCCACGGCCATCCCTCACAACATCCCTTCAATACCGATCCCATCCCAACGGAGACCAGTTTGATGAACCGACCAGCACATCCCAGTCCCTTCCCAGTCCCACTGGCACTCCCCGTCCCACCTCCCTTCTCCCCCGACCCCCGCCGAGGCGTTCTCGCTTGCCCATTCACTGCTGATTCCAGCCTACTCCAGCCAACTCCCATCGATCCCAGCCTGAGCGACTTTCCAATGTGGCGTCTGTGGCTTCCAACAAGATGAACAGGGACATTCACTAACTCGCCCCCTCATCGTCCCAACCCAACCCATCGGCATCGGGGAAAATCCCTCGCTCTTTGGCGTCAGGCTTACGAGACAACACCTGGAAGCCGACGTCTAACTCCAACCACCACCCCCCGCCTCTCCTGAATAGGGACGCCGGCATATGTGAGCCTTGGAGACGGCGGCATGCCTGTAGTGTACTGTACGTACACCGTACACCGCGTTGGGGGTGTCATTCCGGGGAAGAGACGAGTACGAGCACCGGAGTACTCGGTTTACTATGGTATGTAGGCGAGACCCTGTTGTTTCTCACCTGCTTGGTTGGAATCCCAGAGGACAGACGATTGGCATCTTTGGGAGTGTGGATAGACATCCTCTGCGACTACTGTATGAATGGACATCCTCCAAGACTGTGGATAGGCAATACTTCAGCGCCGCGGACATAAGTTGGAACGAACAGACGTAGGTATGCGCGCTGGGCGCGTCAACTTTTCATTTCTAACACACCACCACTCCGACTCCCCTGCGGCTGGGTCTATTTGTGGAGCAACCGATGAGTTGGACGTTTTTGTTTCAGGTCGCCTCCACCTGCAACAAAACAAAACAAAACATAATATAAGAGAGAAAAAAAAAAGATTTGCCTCCGGGGCGAATGCCAGAAGGGGATGACAGGGACGCTGAGTATTGGATTTGATGGCCTGTACAGCTGGCCAGATACGCTGTTGACTGCGAAGTCTGGTGTCTTGAGTTTGTTGGTTGGAGCCCCGTGTCTGGAGTCTGTGGTCTGTGAGGCTGTGATTAGCAAGATCTGCCTTCTATAGGGCTTGCGATCTCAATATCTTGGCAAACTGTGATCAGCAGAGACTGCGGTCCGTGAGGCTTCATGTCTCAATATCTATGGCCTGGGAAGGAAGGCTGGAGTATGATATGTGAGTCTCCAATCTATGAGGCCTCTCCAATCTGTAGGTCTGTTGTCTCCAAGGTCCCCAATCTGTAATCTCCAGTCCGTAAGATCTATCACCTTGAGGCCAACCCGTTGAAAGTCGTGAATATCGCCACGACAATTCACTGTGTTGATTCACGCTGATTCACGCTGATTCACACTCGTTCACGCTCCAATTCAAGCACATGATTCATGATACCTCACAATATATATTCACGTGATTTGATTTTACCAATAAAAGCGTGACCAACCTCCACGACTTCAACCAATCACGTGATGCACGTGCTCCTGGAAGAATTTCTTTCAAAATCATCGCCGCTCTTATCGCCAATCATAAGCGAGCCAGGCTTCACTTCACTCCAACATCCAATCCAAGGTACTTCACACGCCATTTTACAGTACAAAGGTACTTCCTTCTCTCTAATTCCACAATTCCACCGGCGGCAGTGGCCACTGCTGGACCAGAAAGGCGGACCGAAGGCGACCATCTCCGACCACGCCTGGAGAAACAACCACCGCCTACCTACGCCTACGGCGATAAGCGCTACATCCATCCACCACCCAACCCTTCACTCCACAACCCACATACCACATACCACTTCCACCTTAACAACGTCGACGACCACCAACGACCACCAACGACCGCCAACGACAGCCAAACGCCACTTCGGATTCTCCGTATATTCACTCTGTCGACAACAACGCCCTACAACGCTCTACGCCACCCAAGTCGCCGACTGTAACTCTCGCGTCTGAGGCACATAAGGGAATGAGATGAGCCGTCTCTACAATGACGGAAAGCCAACGCAGCCACAATAAGGTATGTAGCCCCCAGACCTCCTCCCTGCGGAAACAAGACCACAGGACTAACAAACTCTTCCCAGCGAACATTCGGCGAGATGTCGAGCTCAATATCCATGGCCAGACGCCCCTCGGCCGACCCCTCGCCATCCTTCCCCGGCTCGACCTTCACCTTCCCCACCCCTCCGCCACCACAGACACAAACACACTCCCAAGGCCAGCGCCGCACGCCGCATCCGCACAACCCTCCACGCTCCTCGCCCTTCAGCGTCATGCTCGACCCACGGCATCCCCCTTCTCGCCCGAGCCTTGACCGCCAGCCCACCGTCATCGATCTGACAGACGACCACCATGAGCGCGCGCCCTCACAATCACGGCGCTCGTCACAGCGCGCTACTCTGCCCCCGCAGCTGGAGCGGTCGGATTACACGACCCTTGGGGACGTCATCAGCATCGAATCCGACGACGATGACGACGAGGTCGAGATCGTATCCTCGCGAGCCCTCCCGTCACGACGACCCTCGGCCCCTCCTTCACGACTGCGGCTCCCCCGCCCACCTCGATCACCACGCCAACATGCCGGCCACCCGTGGCCCCATCTCCCCAGTATGCTCCCGCCGATGGACGCCCCGGAATCGATACTGGACAATCCAAGCCTCCTTTTCGGCGGGCTCGCGGACATGTTCCCAGGCAGTTGGCGCAATCTGCAGGGAAACATGGAGCGGTACGTGTTGGGACGGCAATCCGAAATAGGACCCATCCCGGTGCATATGCGTGGTGCGTCGATGAGGTTCCGTACATTTCCGCTCCATGAGCATGTGAGACAAGAGCCGAGGAAGGCAGAGCATGTGCCGCCGCCGCCGGTGGGTGAAGGATTCACGCGCTCGCCCAAGGAGGATGACGTGATTGTTTGTCCAGCGTGCGACGAGGAGTTGGTGGTTGGACCTGAGGAGCCGGCTGCGGGGACGACGCCTTCGTCGACGGGGAAGACGGCGGCAAAGGCAAAAGCTAGGAGTAGGAAGGATAGGGAGGAGCATCCATTTTGGGTGGTGAGGGAATGTGGTCATGTAAGTGTATTTCCCTTGCTCTCATTAAATCCGTTGAGATAGTGCATGTGCTAACATAGTACCAGGTCTACTGCAACAAATGCTACCAGAGCCGCAAGCCAGACACGAAGTCAACGAGCAAGAACTTATTCCCCGAGGTGCAGAGTGGCGCGAGGAAGGTCCCGCTGTGTGCGGTCGATGACTGCACGAGCGAGGTTGGGGATAAGAAGTTCTGGGTTGGAGTGTTTATGTGACGAGTTTACGTTGCCGCGGACAAATGGGTTCGTTTTATGACGACTCGCCGATTTTTCGGCGCGGATTGTGTGGAGTATTCAAGAGGTACAGACAGAAAGGGATGGGTTACCATCTCTACAGCGTGGTATATGGACTGCGTTCCCATTCAGCACTCGACTGATTTCGATCTCTGTGTTTGGTAAGGGTAACGGCAGTGGCCGTAGAACAGGAAGGGACAGGACAGGAGTCAACATCGGACTACCGACTATTGGCTTCTATAAACCATGCATTGCATACAGCGCGGCGTACACTTTTGCTCTTTAGTTACTCTTCTCGGTGTTATTGGTTGTGGTTTGTTATTTTACGGTATGCTAGGGGGGTGGGAAGGGGGCGGCTTATTTTTGGGAAAGGAGTGCTTGCTTGGGCATTGGTAGATGGGAAGGCGGGATACAGCGAGTGGTGGCCTTGAGTAATGGCTATAGCTTAGCTAGGGCGAAGAGTATGAAGTTTCTTCAGCTATGTGATAATTTTATGTGTATGATGGTGATCGATACGGCTTCATTTTAATAGTTACGAGTATGAGATATCTGTTAAACCGCTACTAATGTCCAAGTTCTAGGCTAGAGCTTCTGTTAATGAAGAAGCGGCTTATGCGCACTATCCCTTCAAAGAGGAAGAATGGTCACTTATGTCCAAGCCCTGAAGTAGAATTGCCTTTACTGAAGAAAAAGATCCTAGGCACTGTTCTCTTAATTAGACAGGAGAGGTATTGTAATAAAAATATATGACGTATGAATGAATTTATTGTATATATTATATATTTTATTTTTATCATAGTGAGAATGAGAATATATTTTATTTTCCACAAGAACACATCAACCACCACCTAAAAACCATATTTTCTTCATCTATATCTCCTGTAGAAGACATTACAAGAATATAGATAAACTCCCCTCTCTTCTCCTTCCAAAGAACCACTTACCACTCACTCAAATGTCCATTGCGCACGTGACCAACGCACCTAATAAGGCGTGAGATGAGGTGAGGCTGAAGTCACAAACCCCAGCACGGACGGGACTGTTAGTGGCAGGTACCTAGTCCAGCCCCGCGACCCCGCCTCATGCCCACTTCTTTTCCAGTACTATTCGGAGTTATACATACAAAGCTACAGCCACCGCAGAGAAGGACAAAGAGTTGAAAGAAAGTGAAGTTGAAGGAAGTGAAGCGAATAGAAGGACGGAAGAGGATAGGGCATTCGACGACCACGGCGACTTTCGAGATCGAGGTTTTAGACGCGGCTACTACTGTGCACTGCCAGATACCTCCGTGGGCGATCTACTTGTGAAAGCTGCACTGCGAATAGTACGGAACGGCTTGGGCTTCTTAAGCAATACCGCACGACAAAGGACGTACACGAGCGAGTGAGGGCATAGCTGCCGCGACACGACAACAACGAGGAGGACGATTCGAAAACTGACGCCATGCCGAGCAGTACTACGATTAGGAATGCGGTGGCGCAGATGATGGGGATAACGGGGGCGTCGGAGAGGGTGGCCAGCAGTGTGAGTTTTGCCCTCTGAGCTGGAAGTTTTGGAGAGGGTGGAGGTGGGGAAGAGGGTGGTATGGTGTGGATGACGTGAGTCGTGGAGAATGTGTGCTGATGCTGGGGATGCAGGTGCTGAAGAAGCATAATTATAAGCTTGATGCTGCATGTGATGCGTAAGTGGATCTGTGTTTCCTTTGTTTATTTGCAATGCTGGAGGATGGGTGGTGGGAGAGATGAGATCGAGGAGGAGGATGAGTGTGTTGCTCGTACTCGGACGATTGAGCATACGGGACCCCGCACATGCGGAAGGAAGGAACAACCCAATCTTCGAACAAAAGGATGGAGGAGGAAAGAGCGACAGGAATGGAACCTACGTTTGAGAGGGCTGCTCTTTCCATTTGGCGTGGTGGTGGAGCGAAAACAGGCTATGATGCAACAGAAGCTGGGAAGGGAAGCTGCGACGCCGGCACAGGACCCAGGACGGAAGCTACGACGGAGGTGGCAACCATGATATGAACTGGAGGAAGCTACGATGGTGGCTGCGGCCATACCATAAACAGAGAAAGCGACGATAGTGACTGCGGCCATATCGAGAATCAGGGAAGCTACGACTTGACTACAGAGATATCGACAAATGGGGAAAGTACGATGATTCCCTCACGTCCTGAACTGAGGGAAACCACAACAATGGCACAGGTTAAAATCCGGTGAACTACCCAGGACGCAAAGTGACTCAGGTCTGGACCACATATTTTTATCGACCCATGCTTTGTCAGTTATATGCTGGCTGAAAGAGGGGACAGGACTCGCAAATCGCAGAACTGCACGACGCACGGCGCAATTGATCTTGGAGCGCAGGAGCAGGAGACACATTCGTTGGTACAGGCGTAAGGAATTTGACAAACACCGCGCTCTGGTGAAGACTCAGAGAGCACTCCATGAAGCGTCATGGTTGACCCGAAGGGATTAAAGAGGCGGTTCAGCGATGTACTGCAGGAACAGGAGGAACTCCTTGAGAACAGTGAGATTATTCTCGATTCGGAGTCACCTTCGGAATTTGCTTCGAGGGTCTATGGCGACCAACCGGAATCACAATCGCGAAAGAGACGGCGTGCTTCCATACCAGAGCAAACCGAGCTCAACGCCAACATCGCCCGCTTTGATCATATCCCTCAGGACGAAACAAGTTTCAATCCCACTGCAGCTTCTTTGCCTCCGAACCAACTTGTACCCCCTTCAAATCTGACCGCCAGGCCGGTTTTTCCACACCGGACTTTACCACTGCCAGTTCTAACTGCCGCGCCGCGACACGACCCATTTACCGCTGCCACGAATGCGCTGTCACGCCCAGCGCCACCTCCAAATTCCTTGGGAATACCCTCTCCACATACGGGGCTGTCTCAACCACCAAGGACCCATCCATATCCTTCAAACATGGTATCAGCAACTCCTGAAAACGAGGGATCGCACAGGACCCCGACTCGTACACCACTGCCAACTATGCCAACTACGCAGGTTGTACCTCCGACTGCTCAAGATACATGGTTAGGAGTTGTATTACAATCGACGGATCTTTCTATACATCAGCCGAGAGCCCGATCTGTTAGTATGCCACACGTTTTGTCTTACGGATCAAGTTCGAGCCCGGAACCTCGAGCAGAGGGTGCTGTTGCGGTTGCGGATGCAGTTGCGGATGCAGATGTAGACGCTGTTGCGGATGCGGATGCCCAACCATTGACACTTCAAAATGCTGACCCAACTTTGCCGAGAGCGCAATCATTATCACCATTTCAAAATGCTTGCCTATATCGTCAAAGAGCGCAATCGTCGCCTTTGTCGATGCGGGGCGGGGCATTATGGACAGCTGCCCCGACTCCTTATCAGAATGGTCAGACACCTGTCCAAAATACCCCACTCCCATTTCAGCATGGCCAGTTTTACTATCAGAATGGCCATTCTCAGGATGCTCAGCCTTGCTCTCAGAATGACTTCGTCCAGAATGCCCAGAATTACTCACAGAATGGCTACGTTCAGAATTGCTACGCTCAGCCGTACGATCATAATCGTTTGGCTTTGTTCCAGAATTACCCAAGTCACTTTCCGAATTATTCGCTTCCATTTTCACACTCCAGCGGGGTGACGGCTCGGCAAGCCTCCCGTTCTCCAAGCAGTGGGGGTTATAGTTCAAGCAGTGAAGGTCATAGTTCTCCAAGTCGTCGAAGTTATAGTCCTCCACCAGCTCCTCGTCTTCCTTATCGGGAACCGATAGCCCCTAGTTCACCAGTCCCTGTCGTGCCGCCCGTTTTAGGTTGGCTTTCCAAGCAAGAGCAACTGTTTGGTCCCCCTATCGGAATTATGCGTCACTTATACTTGATTTGGAGATCCGCTAACGCCTTGGGTCTACAGATACTATGCCTCAGGCGGCAAGCCGGCCGTTGCTCCTACTCCAGTCGAAGATAAGTCGCTGGCAAGTTTGAGTAACTTATTCGAGAAATACAGAGGTATGTATCAAGGCAACAAACATAGAGGTACCTTATAGCCCTCTCTGACTTCTGATGGTAGGGTCGGATGATGAAAAAGATTCCATCAGCGTTGACGGCACGATGGCATATCTCACAGACCTCGCTGTTAATCTCGAAGATGCTTCGTCCCTCATTCCACTAGAAATTGTCCAGGCTCCGGCAATTGGGGAGATGACGAGAGATGGGTTTGTAAAGGGCTGGCAGAAGGCTGGGTAAGTTCACCTCCTTGTTCCTACAAGAAGTTACTGACCCGATCCAGAGTCGACTCTAGAAGCACGTTAGACACAATACCCAAGCAAAAAGCATACATAGCTAGCCAGACAAAACTCCTCTCCTCCGACACCGCCCTTTTCAAGCGTGTCTACAAGCACACCTTTGTCTGCTCCAAAGAGCGTAGTCAGAAAGCGCTACCTCTCGAGAACGCCCTTGTGTACTGGGAGATGCTCTTCTCAAGCCCTGGCATGTGCTGGGCTTCTGGGAGGACGGACTGGCTGAAGCTGTGGCTCGAGTTCCTGAACGCCAAGTGGACGAAGACCGTTAATAAGGACATGTGGAACCAGACGCTTGAGTTCTTCACCAAGAGCAGGGAAGACGAGACGATGAGCTTTTGGTCTGAGGAGGGTGCGTGGCCGAGCGTCATTGACGACTTCGTCGTCTGGGTCCGAGAGAAGAGGGGCGGCGGAGCAGTGGCAGATAATATGGAGACGGATTAAGGGGTTCTCGACTCTCGAGTAATAAGGTATTTGAGGCTGGGCTGGTTATGATGCAATGTGGCATATGCTCATGATGAACATATTTCCTTTGCGGTCGAGCGAGCATTCGAGGCGTCTCATGGGTAATGCGCAGGGGGGAGGTCCTATTCTAGATGACAGTATCGGTAAACAGTTGCCAGATCATTAAGACGAAGTACTGCTAAGTGAATGCTGAGTTTATAAATCGAATCCCATTCGCCAATAATGCACATAATATACAGCCAGTCTTACAATATCTTTGCAAGCATTCCCACGCTCTTTGTCTTTCCCAATGACCTACGACCTGCGCTCCCTCACCGACCACGGAATCGACCCCCCTATCCTCGCCAGCGTATCCAGCTTTCCATCCCCGAGCTTCACGCTCCCGAACTTGATCATTCGCGGGTCGAGACTGAGCGTCTTGCGCACCTGGTCCTGCACGGCGCTGTTGGCGTCGTAGCGCAGGACGAAGTGGTGTCCGTCGTGGTAGACTGCCTGATGCTTGGTGGTGCGTTTCGGGAGCGCGGTGACGCCCCAGTTTGTGATTCCGCGAATCGTGCCGCCGTTTTGGAGGATGAGGGATCCTGCTGTGCGGGCAATACTGGGGAGGGTTAGTGGGCGAAAGAGGCGCGGGTGAATGGGGGCTGTGATGGGGGAGGACGAACTCTTTCACCTCGGCGAGGCTGCCGGGGCGGACCTGGAGGGTAATTAGCAATTGGTTCGTGCGGACATAGACGGATAGCTATAGCTTACCACCGCAATCAATTCGTATAACATGGCTGAGGTGTGAGCGCAACTGATGTCGTCGTCGTGGTAGTCCTGCACGCCTCGAAAAGTATCGAAGGGCGGATTAACCATCATCCATGCGACGCCGGGGGATGCGGCCGCCTCTTAAAAAAAGTGGGTTCCGCGAACATGGCGATAGTCGATAACGAAAAAGTACAACATCAACCCCGCCAATTCAGATTTTTGCATTTTTCGTCCAACCACAACTGGGAATACGATGTCAAAAAGAGCTGCGGAGGAATTCGAGAGGGGCGACGCCCCGTTGAAGGGAGGAGAGAGAGTTGAGAAGGCAGATGATGTAGAGGGTCTGGAGTTTGAGGACGAGTTCGAGGATGAGTTTGAGAGCGAGGATGAGATTTTAGAAGCTGGAGTGGATGGGAGACCAGATGCCGAGAGGGAAGCAGAAGAAAAAGCTGGTATGTTTATTTTTTGCGCCTCTATGCTGTCTGGCGCAAAGCTAATTATTCCCAGAGGCGATGGAGGTAGACCAACAGACGTTCATAGTCGGGCGAAACAAGCTCGAGCCTGGCCAGACGCTCTCCCCTGATCTCTCAACATACGAAATGCTGCACGCTCTCAGCACTCCCTGGCCCTGCCTGTCCTTCGATATTATCAAAGACAACCTCGGCGATAACCGTACCTCGTTCCCCGCAACCATGTACGCTGTTGCAGGCACGCAGGCCGATGCCAAGCGCGAGAAAGAGAACCAGATCATGGTTATGAAGTTCAGCGGCCTTTCCCGCAACGAACGCGACCAAGACTCTGAGTCTGACTCCGACGAGGATGAAGATTCGGATCCCATCCTCGAATCAGCCTCTATCCCGCTCAACACCACCACAAACCGCATCCGCGCCCACCAAACCCCAGCGTCGGACTCCTCCCGCCCCCCTACGACTCTCACAGCCACAATGACAGAGGCAGGCCAAGTCCTGATCCACGATGTCACGCCACACCTTACCTCCTTTGACACCCCAGGCTTCACTATCACCCCCCAGCACAACAAGCCCCTATCGACTCTGCGCATGCACAAGGCCGAAGGGTACGCCGTGGACTGGTCCCCTCTCATCCCGACGGGCAAGCTCGTAACTGGTGACAACACTGGCTCTATTTATGTCACTACCCGGACCCAAGGCGAGGGCTGGGCCACCGACTCCCGCGCCCTGACTGGCCACACGGGCTCCGTTGAGGAGCTCCAGTGGTCGCCTTCGGAGCGCAACGTCTTCGCCTCTGCGTCTAGCGACGGCACCATCAAAGTCTGGGATGTGCGCTCCAAGTCTCGCTCCGCAGCCATGAGCGTCCAGGTTTCGGAAACAGATGTGAACGTCATGTCCTGGTCGCCGCTTACGACGCATCTCCTCGCGTCTGGCGCCGATGACGGTGTCTGGGCTGTTTGGGATCTGCGCAATTGGAAGCCGGCGCCTACACCAGGAGCAAGCTCGAAGCCTACCCCTGTCGCGAGCTTTGGGTTCCACAAGGAGCAGATTACGAGTGTGGAGTGGCATCCGACCGAGGACTCGATTGTGGCTGTTGCTGCTGGAGACGACACGCTTACACTGTGGGATCTGGCCGTGGAACTTGATGAAGAGGAAGCGAGGGGTGGAGAGGAGGGTGTGCCGCCGCAGCTGCTGTTTGTGCATTATTTGGAGAGAGTAAAGGAGGCGCATTGGCACCCGCAGATCCCGGGCGCGCTGATTGGAACGGGAGAGAGCTTTAATGTCTTCAAGACGATTAGTGTTTAGATTGGTGATCAAGATCAAATACAATTATTCATCAAAGAAGTGCTAGTGCTAAAAATAGACTAATTTATGAATTTTTATTGATTTGATACACCGTTGAGCGTGATATGGACTCCTGAGAACAAACGCCTGGTATCTTCCCACCCCACATAAAATCATAACCATGCGCCAGTCCCGTTAACTCCTAAAGAAAGCCAACATCATAAACCAACGCGCAATTATCCTCCAAACTCCACATAGTACATCCCATTCCCAAGCGCCATCAGATCTTCCCTGCAACCCACCACCACCACTCCCCAACGGTCCACCCTTCGATCCCCGTCCCAGGTGCAACCTCTTTCAACGCATCCACCCCAAATGCCCACTCCAGCGCCAATCTTGCCTCCCATTCTTCCAGCGCCGGACTGAGCAGCCGTGTAACTTCCTTAGCCTCAATACCCGGCCTCTGCATAATCGTCGCCAGCACTGCTCCCATGACCTTGCGCCACAAACCCGGGATAAGCTGGTCGTTGATATCATACCACAGAGGCAGCGCCCCGTCGTGCGGTTTCGGCGGTGGGTTGTGCTGAACGGACAACATATTTGAGCGGATCAGAGGGTGTGTGTCATCATAGACGTAGGTATCCGAAGGCGAAATTTGGATATCAAACAGTAACTTGGTCTTATCCATCTTTTTGGTCTGGTAATTCCCCTCCGTCAACCCAAACTTATTCATTGGAATCCTGTGTCCAGTCTGAAGGATCCGTTGCGCACTCTGTAAATTTGTCGTAGCAAGAATTTCTCCCTCGCTCGCCGTATATTCCAGCATAACTATCTCGTCCTTCCTGAAAGCCTCATCGAGGCGCGCCTTGTAAGCTACCGCCTCATTATAATGAGCTTGTGTCAGAATACGTGATAGAGCCGCCGTAAGGACATCGGTGGCTTCAAAGCCGCGGCCTGGCGCCGGACGGCCTTTGTTGACTGGCATGATGACCTTTGCTTCGACCAGTTGCGAAATCGCGTCGCGCATGATTTCTGGGCCAAGACCCCGTAATTTAGCGGATGCAGTGGTGGCATTAAAGCTATCGACTGGTGTAAGCGTGCTTGCTCTTGCCCATGATCGAGCGATGCGGAGCATGTCGTCTTGAGGACCTTGGGGCGCCTCAGGAGGTTGTGAGGCTGGCAATGTTAAGTTGCTAGCGGATGCGTGAGCAATACGCTTATGCACTGGCAGTGTACTAGAGAAATAAGAATCCCTCCAGTTTTTCTCTTCGACGTCCTGCAACTCATACATCTCGTCGAATTTCTCTCGAGTACTTGGCAAGTCCACGGTAGCCGTCCTGACGAGCTGTGTGCGTTTCATAGCCCAGTCGATAAGTGCATCCCAATCGTAATCAAGGAGATGGTCGTAGTCCATTCTAGGAAGTTCCCCAGACTCATAAGCAGCTAAATACGCCGTCTGGAAATCTTCCGTCATTTTGATTAATCGCTTTGCATGTTTATCCGCGAGAACATTGAAGTGCCGACGAACCCAGTTCATGGTACACTGTGGAAAGAGTCTTGATACGAGGACCCAGTCTACACTCTGGTCAAGGCCGCCAGTCAGGGTCCGTATAACGACAACGGCGACGATGAGGCGGTCATCAAGAGCCTCAGAGATAACGGTCCGTTCATTTGTACGTTTACGGTGACCGGATATTCCGTGATAGGAAATAGATACCTCGAAATCGGGATCATTGATAGGTATATCGAGGCCTTGGATATCAACAGGCAAAGACGTGTGGCGACGCACGCGGAAGTCTTTCGACTGAGCTGCACGGCGATAAGGCCGTTTGAGGCGGGGCTGGCCGATCAACTGGCTGCCAGGCAACTTTCGCTTGCGTGAGAGATAATCAAAGTCAGATTTCGTGGCCTCCACCATTCCAAAGAATGATGAGGCTTGTTCTGTTCTCTGGCGTTTTTGATAGCCCCGTCTAGGTTTGCTCTTTACAGTCGTCGAAAGGAGTTGTTGTACAGGATCGACAACAAGAAGTTCGTAAGGCAGAGTTTCCAAAGTAAAGGAGTTATCAGCTAGCCAGGATATGGTAGCTGGTTCGGTGGTTTGAGGTCCCCTTAGCTCTTCAGTAGTGTGGTTGATATAAATATGGTCCGGCGCAATATTTCCCATCCCCAATAAAGTTCTGCCTCCGATGGTTTGTTCCCATTCTTCTGTTGTAATGATTTTGGCCATGAAATCTGTGTATGCGGATCCTTCCCTCGTGTCGAGCTCAAACCCTTTAGCTTTCATCCGAGACATGATGCTTTCAAGGTCCTTGGGCAGCATATCTTTGAACGAGGCAGCAGATCTTGAGAACAGACCTTTGGATGCTGCCCAGGAGCCCACATCTGCTGCTGCGATAGAAATGTCAGGGGTACCGATCCTTTCAACTGGTGATTTACTGGGAAGACTAAAGCTCGGTGCTTGTTGTATAAGAGAATCGAGCCCAGGGTTGTTGGTCCACTCTGGCATGACAGGCTTTGTCCTCAATCTGCTGTCAGGGAGTGGTAGTGGCTTGAAGTCGGGCCAGGGCATCTCTTCGCCTGTGACCGTAAGGCCATACGGACGCAGGTCGTCCGACTCATCGTCCCATCTAACAGATTTTGGTTTCTTTGGAGTAAGCCCCCCTGAAAAATTTGAACCTCGCCCATGATTCCAAGAACCTACGGTGTCCTGGCCGAAGTTTTGTGCTGCAAGCTGGTCTCTGGCTCCAATTCTCGTCCTGCGCTTTGATTTGTGAACGATAACTGGGCGGAATATGTTACCAGGTGACTTTAGCTGTTGCTGGACTGCTCCACGCTTTGCTGACATGACATGAATGGCGTTGACGCCGTGACCAAATGGCCGGAAAGTCCAAGCTGGGTTGTCGGCGGTTTGCATATAAGTCACTGGCTCTGGTAAGTCGGATTTGCGAATATGGATCTTTGCCTGCATCTGCTTTGATGGTCGTTTGCCCCATGACCCGTCTGTGTTTTGGAGGAACGATGGTGCTGTTTGCCAACCATGGAGCTGAACATAGTCTGCCTGCTTTTGCTCTTCAGCAGTGAGAGGTTGCTTTTCAGGTTCAACATCTGAAGATATGAAGTCAGAACCTGACTCATCTAAAGACTCGCCTACCACATCGCCATTTAAACGTCGGTCTTTTAATGTGACGCCCTGAGCCTTCAGCGACGCCCATAGCGCTTTCATTCGTGATGACTGTCCTTCTCTGAAGCTATCACTACGTCTGTGATACAAGCCATTCTTCCGTCTCCTTCGTCGTCGTCCCATATAATACTCCACGTCAGTCTCGCCCTCAGCATCTGGGTCAGGGATGTAGAATGGCGCATTGAGAAGAACAATCTCATTCTCGTCATCCGAATCTTGTTCTCCGTTGTTTGTCGTTTGCTTTTGTGCCTCCACAATGCTTGATAGGATACGGGCTTCTTTCAAGGCCTCGGCTTCCTTTGCAGCGCGAATCCTTGGATCCTCTTCCCTTTCTTTCGCAAGCATGCGCCTCTGTCGTTCTTCTTCGGAAGGTCTCGACTCTCTGGCCTCGAGCATTGATAGCACCGCCTCAGGTGGCTCAAAGTCAGGCGGACAATAATACCTCGGAAACACCTCTTTAATATTTGCTTTGATATCATTTACCAAAGGGCTCAGTGGATTGACCCCCTTTTTTGTGACAACAGTGCGTGTACGCATACGGCCGGTTCGATCTCTGAACGAGAACTTGACCTTTGTTACAAAGCCACCGTCTTCGAGAAGCCCGACAGCCTGATTGCAGTACTTGTAATCTTGGATCAGAGAGTCTGGGTACTTCTGCATCCACGCTGCATGCATTGCAAACCACAGCCCTTGGTCGCCTGGGAACGCCCCGCCGTTCGCTTCTAACAGATCTAGTATAACTTCTTTACGCTTCTGAGTGATTACCGGGCCTGTTCTCCTCTCGATGTTGTCCCTGTCATTTGCCGTTGGGTATTTCAGTTTCATCCTGGCGGCGAGCATGGCGCGTTTCTCAGGAGTAGCAAATTTTGAAGGGCTTTCATCAACAGCTGTCACGGCCGCCGTATCGGCTGGGATTGGAGTTCCAATTCGATGCGAAGGCAAGCTCTGAGCCCCAGGTTCTTCGAGGTTGGTGGTTTCTCCGAGCGCTTCGGATTCGACGGTCTGTTTACGACGATATTGTCGGCGCTTTGGGCGACCACCATCGTCATGAAGTGACCAACCACCATCTTGATCCCTTTGAGCACTGACAAGAGCAGCTTCTTCTGGTGTAAGATCACCAAGGGCAAACGATTCCCTGCTTCTCTTTCTTCTCTCTTCGGGTGGAGGAGGTGTCGGAGGCCGAGTCCAATTTGGATTGCAAGTCACCTTGGCCTTGGTCTTGTGGTACTTGACGCCTTCGTAATTCTTCCAAGCGCCTTCACATTGGTCGCACTTGAATGGTTTCGGGCCGCCATCCGGCACTGGGAATGCCCAGGGTGGTAATGGTATTCTCTTGTTCTTTGGTTTTTTCCTTCGCATCGCTGTGCCAATTTTGGCTACGAAAGTTGTGGCAGCCTCAATCGACGTAGGATCGACGAGGAACTTAACTTCTTTTTCCGCGGTCTCGTCAGATTCCTCTTGAGTTTCTTTAACCACAACAACTATCTCGGAAGTTTCTGTGTCTACGGCAGGAAACACCGAGATTTGGGATATTTCGATCGTCCATTTAGATGCCAAGTCTTCTGTATCGAGTGGAAGGAATTCAAGTTGTGTCTCGATGTCATTCAGACACAGATTTCCAGCAATACCATCCTTGGAAGCAGAAATATGAATCAGTTCCTCTGCATCATCTCTGCCGGTTGGAATACCGGCCGTGTCCACATCCATTGCCTCTCCTTCATCAGGTAATGCAGTCTCATTACCATCCGCAACAGCTTCGGGGGCAGCGGCTTCGACCTCAGCTACAGGCTGGCTAATTATTTCCCCCTCGGGTAACAAAACAGCCTCCTGAGCATCAGCTGAAGACTCAGGAGCTATAGATTCGATTTCAGCCACAAGTTGGCTGCTCGCCAGATCTTGGTGATCAGAGGCAGCTGGGGAAACTTCACGTGGAGGTGAGCTAGGGGAACGAATCGCAACAGTGTATGGCGACTTGTATGGCTTCGATTGAGCTGGTTGAGAAATGGACGAAGCCTGCAACACTGGAGACACCTGTGTTTCAGGCGAAACTGCTTTAGAAGGTCCAACTGGGCCGTCAGTAGTGGTATATGGCGATTTGTACTGGGGAGTAGCGCTTGGTTCGAGGCCAATCTGCAAAGTTTTGGGTGCCGGTGTCTCCATACTTTGCGGCTGGGGCGCTGGCGTTTTGGAAGTTTCTGGTGACTTTGCATATGGCGAGTTGTATCCTCTAGCATATGGTGATACGTAGGCGGATGGTTGCGAGGAGTCTGGTACTTGGGGGCCATTGGCTACCGCCGCCTTGGTCTGGCTGCTAAGAGATGCAAGCCTTGGGACAGACGGTGTTATGGGAACGTTTGGATATGGCGATGTATACGTAGACGTTGAGATAGTTTCTTTTCTAGAACTGTCGATCAAGTCTTCCTTTGTAATCTCTTCACTGTATTGGGCATTGGCAACTGGTGTTGCTACGGCTGAAGCAACTTGATCTTCAAGGTTGTCATCGCCTGCGGCCTCTGGGATTTGGGATATGACTTCCTCGGCCTCGACGGAGGCTTTATCTTGTGCCTTCGGAGGCCTTGGGACTAAATCCAACTCCTTTAGTCTCTCAGACTTAATCATCATCATCATCCGCTTTGGTTTTCGCCCCCTTTGGAGCAATCCTGACGGCCCTCGAATCTGTTCCGGAACTGGAAAATCGGGAAGGTCAAAATAAGCACCAGGAATACCAGCCTCTCGTTCAAGCTGGTCATTGGATGTGTACGTGACTGTCTTGGCTTCCGTTTTCCTAGGTCTGCCTCGGGGCCTCTTTGGAGTTTCGGGCTGTGATGGCATAGTAGTTCTAGACGGCGCCATTGTAGGGGGGCCCTTGATGAGAGTGCTGGGTCGTGCTGCCTTAGTTTGCTTTGAACTTCCTTCTCCCTTTCGAGGAACAATATCTGTGGTTGCTGTGCGTTGTTTTGTTTGTGGCGTATCTGTACTTGCAATACCAAGCGACGACGCCAAAGGTTGAGGCGCAACAGTTGGATAATTGGAAACATCGGATATTCGTCCACTCGTTTGTGTAGGTCGGTGCAAAACAGTCGCGCCATCCCAGGATGATTCTCCGTTACTAACACGTCTCTCAAAGCTCGACATCATATAGTACTGGTAAATTTCCCTGCCGGACTTTGTAATAGGCTCCCGCACAATGCGTATCGTCTGTTTATCCGAATTCGACGCCGAGCTAATGTCAAACGGTGAAAACAGCGCAACAAGATCCTCGTTTGATACAGTCTCGGCCTCTGCAAGTAAATCCTCTTCCGAAATTCCCTCGTCTCCAGGGTTGGTTTCAATGACTTGCTCAATGATGTCCTCCACCGATTCTTTGGTAGTGGTCATGGGTGCTGGCTTTTCAGAAGCGTCATACGCTTCCTCGTCTTCTCCATCAAAGAAGTCTCCATCAGACACTTCGCTTTCCTCGGCTTCGACATCATCGAATGCATCTTCACTCAAGTCTTCCACAGCATATTTGCTAGGCTTACCCTTTGTGCGTTTCCTTGCTCTTGGCTTATGCTCGCTCTTTGGCTTCGCTCTCGATGGCCTATTCTTGAAACCTTGGCTCGTGAGTCTCTTTTTGAAATGAGACCACTCATCTTCCGTAGGATCCCGGAGAAATTTTATGCAATCTTTGAAAATCTTTGGATTGTTTGGCAGGAGAGCGCTGACTCGTTTACAGACTTTAAGCTCGAAAAGCTTACGCATAATCCGTTCCAGAGTCTTCCTTAGTCGAAGATCATTGATATTCATCTTTGCTAATATGTGAGTACGTCGGATCACTCCCCATGCACGCATAATGGCCACTGCAGTGCGGGCGACCATCTCAATGTCAACGAATAGGCCGGACCAGTGCTCATGACCAGGGACGGGCTTGAGATCCTGGGTCAGCGTGCTTGCCGGCAGCTCAGATGGGTTGATAATATCTCGTTGCGCAGCATTTGCCTCCAAGAAAATCTTATGCGTGAGAAGGCTAGTCTTTTGGTTGAAAGCTAGTACCTGCTTTTTCTCGATATACCCCTTTTGCGCGAGGAAATCTGTGCGCCGTGGAACAGATCTTTTATCTTGCCCGGTGGTATTGCGAGCCTCTGCTTGGAGTATGCCCTTATTTCCTGCGGCTGCAATGGCGAGCAGTAGCTGCCACTCGGAAAAGGGAAGCTTGGTCTTATCCACATCATGGCCGGTGAGAACAAGCCATAGGCGTCTTTGATTGACATGGACTCGAGGCTGATACTCGATAGCTGGGACCCCTGTTTCTGCTTCCGGTGGAGGCTCGAGAAGAAGAGCAGGGTCGATTGCATTGTTGAGTTCATCTTGGGCTTCCTCTTTTATAGGCAGGGCCTCTGCTTCGTCCAAAGACAGCTCTCTTCCTTCGCCGACAATGATATCATCACGTGCAACCAAAGTATCCCAGACTCTGGCCTGGAAGCTGCGGTCAATGATGGGCCTTTGTGATACTTCAGGTTCCGGTACGGGAGTCAGGAATTGCTCTCCATTCTCATCACCGACATCTTCATGCTTGGCGTCGAGTTTGGTCTTCTCCAGGTTATCATAGAAGGTCTCAATGCGACCGAGCAACTCAGAGACAGAGAGGCCTATGAATCAGGTTAGAACAGTTCCGCATATCGATTTCCAAGCTTGGCAAAAATATAATAGCAAAAGCAAAAACGGTCCTGCGAGGGGATTGAACCCCGCACTACGGGGCTATGATAATGTGTCAGGAGCGACAGCTCCCATCAGACCAAGTAGCCACATAATTTGTGCACTGCCAAGAAATCCGCGAGTGTATACTCCACCAATGGAATACCATATAAATTCATGTTTATTCCATCCCTCATGAGGGCTTGTGATAATAGCTAGGCCTTCCCCTCCAGCAAGGCTGACGAACGGACTCGCAAGGCTGTGGGCGCATTACCTTTATTCCAATCATTGATGGCAAGCTCCTGGACCAGGAAGTCAATCAGGCCCTCAAAATCATCGGCTTCTGAATTCTCCATCTTGCAAAGCGGTTTGCGATCATTCTTAGCGTCGTGGAAAAGGTTTCTGTGAAAATGGTTCCGGAGGTCGAACTCGAGCGCTTTTGGTGGTTTGATGTGAATTTGAAGCCGTTATGCCACTTTTTTCTTGTGGCGGATTTTAGGCGAGGCCCAGCCATTGCATTTGCACTACATTCATAATTATCACGTGACATTCCACTTTTCAGCACCAGCAATCTATCATGAGAATATGAAGAGGATATTAATAATAGATCTTAAAGCTCGAGATAAATGGCCTACATGCTTGATTAGGGACGTCTGGATAATTTCGTGGCACTCGAAGTTAATTCTCGGACCTGCACAGACTCTACGAGGAAAATATTACAGGAACCCTAAGTTTGAGATCGAATAACTGCAATGATATTTGTTCTGACCCATGAATTTCTATATTTTGAATCTGCCTCTCAGTCCTTCTTACCCCTCAGAGCCGCCGCCTCGCGGTTTTCCTTCATCATTTGCCTGTACCCTTCAACAACGCTCTGTCTCACCTCACCCAACTCCTCTCTCCTCCTCAAACTTCCTGACGCTTTCGGCACATCCTCGACCTCCACTCTTGCCCCTCTGACCTTGAATTTCTCCTTGGGTATCTTTGTAAACGTCGGCGGCGCTTGGTAAACATCGCTGAGTCTGTTCGGGCCTTCATTTCTCGTTTTCTTCAATATTGCCCATGGGTCGTCGTTCCCATCATCAATCTCTCCGATCGCCTTCTTCTTTTTCCCCTTCCCATTCTTCTTCTTCCCGGTCTGGACAGTGTCTTCCGGGTCGAGTTTCCACTTCACTCTTCCCTCGTCGTCCAGCTCCTCTTCCTCAGCCAACTCCATGGCTTCCTGCCGTTTATCCTGTATCTTTTGCTCCTGTTCGCGCCATTCCGCGTACATTCTATGCATTCTCTTCTCCGTCTTGGTTCGCCCCACCTTCAACCCCAATGGATCCTTGCCGTCCTTCCCAGTCTTATTGATCAACCCAGAAATCGGAAGTGCAGCGTCCACCCTAGCGGAGAATTCTGACATCTTCTCTCCCGGTTTAATCCTTGGTATCTCAACCTGCTCAGGATCGACCTTCGGTGCTTGTGGCTTATTCCCCTTCTCTGCCGCCGCCGCAGCCTGCTTTTGCTTTTTCGTAGGCTTTATGCCATCGTCAAGGCCTGAAGGGAGCTTCTTGCCCTGCTGAAACATCATCAGGCGCGCAAACGCCCTCGGAGTATCATCCGCATCATCTCTGCGCTTCCTCTTGTTTGGCTTCCGCGCCGGTGCGCTATCCGAGCTGAATATGCCATTCGATTTTGCGCCTCTGGCAACTGCGAGTGGTTTTGCGACTTCGGATGGAGGGAGATCGGCGCTGCACTCATTAGTATTGTGATAGGTAGAAGGAAATAGAGCAGCTCACGTTAGACCGTCATCCTCAGCTTTACTGCGCTTGTGTTTCGTCGGCATCTTTTAAATTTGTAAATTTGGTAGTTGCGACGGTGAATGGCGAGGCTGAGATTGAATTTTATCAGGGTGGTCGATTAGATCTCTTGGCGCCGTTTTTGGCGTGGCTGGCCGACTTTCCCGTGTGGGTCTCAGCCTTGTGGGACTGGCTATCTCTTGCACTTCGAAGGCGCAACTAAAGTTGACGTTTGCACATCAAGTGCGATTGTTCAACTTTGACCGTTTTAAAATTAGACATATGGTCTGTGTTATTTCAATTGCTGGCATTTGATTGTTACAGCAACTACAACTTAAGGCGGACATCGCCACAAGAGGAATCGCCCCTCAGCGCATTCGAGCGCTTTTGTCATGTCTGAAGCCGGGCCTTCATCCACCGGTCGCCGGATCTCGACTGGCGAATTTACCGATGATGAGAACTTAGATATCCCGCTGAGAGATATTCGCGAGGCCGAATTTGAGCGCCTCGAGGCCGGGCCAGTGACCAAGGAAGCCGTCGAAGAGGAGAAGAAACATAGTAGCCGATGGCCTCTATGGCCGTTAAATAAACGGCGGCGCTCCTCAGCTGGGTATGCGAAAGTGGACGATGACGACGACGATGCCGCTACCCCTTTGGCAGCCAAGGGCCTGAAATCGAAGCCGACGAAGAAAGCGAGCGGCGGGGTATGCGGGGGGAAGCTAGTATGGGGAATTTTGTATGGTTGCCCCTGAGACATGTCTGACTAAAATCTAACGCGTACAAAGCACTTTTCTCATCATCTCTAATCTGTGCTTCCTCCTTGCCGCGTCTTTCACAGGTCAGATGCCTAACCCACTCTCACGCTGGGGTGCTCCCGGCACCACGAGCGAAGGCCTCTCCTGGTACCCGACCGACTTCCTCCGCGACGTGCAGCCAATCCCTTGTCACTCGCACAATGACTACTGGCGCACCGTCCCCCTTTTCTCCGCGCTCCTCGCAGGATGCATCAGTGTCGAAGCAGACGTGTGGCTCTTCCCGTCAGTGGAAACCCTCTTCATAGGACACAACACGGCCTCCTTGACCGACAACCGCACATTTACATCTCTCTACGTTGATCCATTGGTAAAGATCCTAGAAGATAACAACCCGAAGACCGAATTCAACAGCGGCTCAATGAACGGCGTCTTCGATGCTGACTCCAGCCAATCCCTGACCCTCCTCGTTGACGTCAAAACCGATGGCACACAAACCTGGGCAGAAGTGCTGCGCGAGCTACAGCCGCTGCGTGAGCGCGGCTGGTTGACATTTATGGAAAACTCCACCGTCCACCAACGACCCATCACAGTAGTCGGGACGGGAAACACTCCCTTCGATGTCCTCACATTCAACTCCACCTACCGCGACGCCTTCTTCGACGCTCCCCTCCAAAACATGTACGAGGATGCCAATGGTGTCGCTTCGAAAACCACCGCTATCACCACCCCCGGCGGCCAAGGCACAACCGGCACAAGCGCCACTGATTCCTACACGTCTCTAAACTCTTTCTATGCCTCAACCTCGTTTGAAGAAGTTCTCGGTAAAATGTGGTTCTTCAATCTCTCCGACGAGCAGAAAGAGACGATTCGCGGGCAGATCCGCGGCGCGAAGCGTAGGGGGCTGAAGGCGAGGTACTGGGATCAGCCGACGTGGCCGATGCATGTGAGGAATGAGATCTGGAAGTTTTTGTGGGAGGAGGGTGTTGCGGTGTTGAATGTGGATGATATAGAGGGGGTGAAGAAGGTGTGGTAATGGGATAGTGTATCACCTCATTGATTTATGCACTTCGGTTTCAAGCGTTTATATAGATAGCGGATGGTAATCATCGCATTCGCAAGTAATTCTAAATGGTATCTGCATGTATTTATATCCCAATATACACAAATTACGCTGTGCTTTCCATCTCTAGCGCAAGGCTCGTTCAATCACCAACACCCGTGGATGCCCGCTCGTCTCGCCTCCGTCCATATGATATCCCTTAACGCCTAACAATGGTCCTAAAATGAAATTGCCCGCCTCAACACCTATCGCTACAACTCAAGAACAATTTTCAGCAGCATGACAACTAGCGCAGTTACGACGCCCAGGATCGCGCGGTCGACCCATGGTGGCACGCCCTCGTTCGACCAGTCGGGCTGATTTGGTCGGACCTGCTGCATTTGTTGCATTTGCTGCATCTGTTGCTGAGGCCACGCATGGCCCTGTGCTATAGCGTGGAAATCGGGTTGGTGGCGATGGACCGGAGCTGGTCCAGGGGCGTAAGCAGGTGCTGCGCTTGTGGGCGTGGGTACGGTCTGTCCTGGTTGTGCGGCGGCGTACTGTGGTTGCCACTGAGGTGGTGGCGTGAAAGTTGGAGCCTCGACTGGTATGAGAGGAGCGGTTTGTACAAATCCTTCTGCTAGTTCCGCCTCTGTGTCTCCCGTTCTTTCATCGGCTGCGGCTGAACTCTTCGGCGCGCTGCTAGCCTCCGCGCTGTCTTGTGGTTTCCCAGACCCCTTCTCGATATCTTCCCTATATCCCAGCTTCAGTTCATCTGGTACCGTATCCTCCTGCCTCGCCTTTCCCTCTGCTTCTAACGCCTTTGCTGCTTCCTCACTCTCCTGTAATATCTCCTCGTTCGACTTCCCGCATCCCTGACACGCCCACCCTCTCGACTGGTCAGCGAGCTGCCGGCGCGTCGCATCCGTCGTGTCCAAACCTCCAACCTGACCTGCAGCTGGTGTCTCTAAGAATGACCGCAGCGCAACAAGCGCCGTTCTCACACCCCACGCGGGCATCCATGTCTCCTCATGGTGGCCGCTAATACTAAGACAGATCTCGCGGTTCACCTCGAAGCGGCCGCTGGGGGTGAGGAAACGGAAGGAGGGTGGGCGGAGAGGGTAGGTAGGCGGCAGGACGATGCGGCCATGGTAGATTCCCGAGGAGTATACGGAGGTGGGTGGGCCGCGAAGTGTGAAGTGCCAGGTGAAGAGGTCTGTTTCTGTGGGGAGGGCGTGGAAGTCGGGGGAGGGTGTTGAGGAGAGTTCAGCGGCTTCGCGCACTGTAGATTAAGCACGGTTAGTAGGGGACTCGTAGATTGAAGGTACCACCGCATCAAGGTACTGCGGCGGCTGCAAGCCGCCTTGGGGGTTGAGTGGGGGGGACAGAGGGCGCTTACGGATACGGCGGATTGTAGGTGACTTGGAGTTGATGCCTTTCGTGGTCATCGCGGCTGTACGGTCAAGATTCTCAGCTTGCTTAAGGTAGGAAATAGCTAGGTGTCATAGGTTATGCACTGGTCTCTGTAGAAAGTGGGTGCTCTTGTGCTGAGCCTGAGCTAAGGTGGCCTTATCGGTTGCATCAGCCACGGCCGGGGGCGATATGGCGATCGCGGCTATTGGGACACGGCACCGTTATAGCTTAAGCGCGGCGATCCACACACGCACAGGAGTGAGCTATGATGTAGTTTTTGGTTGGTTTGGTTGCCGACCGGGTCGCATATGCGGAATTATACGCTCCCTATAAGTGGATCGGTGATATTATTCCTAGCCCTATCAGCCCTGGTGAGGTATTAGAGGTCTGTATATGCTGTATCTTGGACGTCCATGAGAGAATTTCACCACCAGGGCTAAATAAATGCTTTGTATTCCAACGTCAGAAACCACCGGCAGAATACAAAAAGACGCGGGCGGTCAAGTTCCGTACCCAACCAATGACGTGATGCCCCGAATCCACGATGTCCCGCCGTTGGGCACAAGCAAACAATTCTTATGCACGAGGCACAAGGCGCACAAGTACCAACAACCTCCAACAACCACTGGTGGCCAAGGGATGATACATTTCGATAAGACAACACTCAAACACTCATATTATAAATATTAAGCCAGATTTACATTTTGCCTTTTGCCTTTTAAATACCATCTTTTCCAGAGAGTTATATGTAACTCTTGCCATGACCTAAGTCTGATTAATTGAATAGTTCCTGTCAAAATTTTGAGAGCTGGCTGGGCCGATTTTTAAACAAGGTACCTCTCAGCTGTGTGCGTCACCTCGGCCTGGTCGTATTTTTTGTGCCCGCGCGACCTGCGCGATATCTTGCCCATAAATCAACGTGCCTTATATACCCGTGTCGGAGCTGCGGATAAAGGTAACGACCTGGCAGCAGGTTCTCGCTACTCTTTTCCCGGTTGCTCTTTCCAGTGTTGATATCGTACCAACTTTCCCAATCGACAACTCGCGCTGAGCAGCTCTATTACAACAACGAAGCGCCCAAGCAAGCCAAGAACGAGGCTGCAGTCACTTTTCAGCAGCTGAAGTTTCCGCAGGCGGCTGCCAAAGCCGACCAAGCATCATGGGGATACTGCAAATTACTGGGCTGTGCGGTGCCGCAGGAGCATTGTGGTATATATGGCGCCTGAGAAACAACAAGAGCATCGAGGTGCCACAGAGGCGCTCATCTGTAGCTCCTCCTCCTCCTCCTCAACCCCGGGAGCTTATTTTAGGTGAGGTACATTGAGAGTTGTATGGCCTCGAACCATGCTAACAGTTACTAGACGCAGAGGAATCGGACCCAGGCTTGCTCAGGAAGCATTCTGAATTCAAGTCTTTCACAACAAGCCGATTTACATATCCCAACGTTCGAGTCTTCCACCGCAAACATACGCAAGCCGAGAAATTACCAAAAGTCCCCGCGCCCCTGCCTCTGCTTGTGTTTATCCATGGGTTAGGAGGCTCAGCTGCGCAATTCCATCCACTGTTAACAAGCATGGTTAATGTCTCATCATGCATCGCCATCGACTTGCCCGGCTGTGGACGGTCATCATTCGAACCAAGGTCATGGGATGCCTATAAGACAGATGCCCTCGCTGAGCTGCTGGAAGTCATAATCGAGGAATACCGCGAGAAGGATACGAAGCAGGGCGTCGTCCTGATCGGACACAGCATGGGATGCTCGTTAGCTGCACTTCTTGCATCAAAGAATTCGCCGTCTTACAATGGCCTATCTGAGCATGTCGTGGGATTCATAGCAATATGCCCAAAGGCAGAACCACCGAACGAGCAGCAAACAAAGTTATTTAAGAGACTTCTATGGGTGCCTGGGACTATCTTCGATCTCTTCCGACGTTGGGACAGGCGTGGAGGGGTCAATAGTGCGAGTGTTACACGATTTGTGGGAGAGGCCGCTGGCACAGAGACCAGGGAGTTGCAGCTACGGTTTAATGCCCAAAGTCGGACACCGGTATGGAGACGAATGGCGTCTGGTAGCCTTCCCAACTACCGCGATGGCGTAGCGGAGGGCGGGCTGCCAGGCAAAGAAATCTGGGCTGGCCTCGATTGTCCTGTTTTTCTCGTTGCTGGCGAAGCCGACCATGTCACCAAGGCTAAGGAGATCGCAATTATCGAGGGTTTTATGGGAACATCCCACCCTGTCCAAAACGACACGGATGACAGAAGCGAGGCGATCAACGATTCTGCCGCACCTTTTGACTCTTCTATGAGCCGCGACGATAGGGCTAGTATGGATGCAACATTTGATGACGAATTAGGTACTTTTGCAGATGAGTCGTTCGAGGATACCGGATCTATGACCCCACCGACGCCAGAGAGCCCAGACGACATTGAAGCCATCTATGACGATTCAGACGCACCACAGAAGGAACTAGGTTCCCTCCCACCGCAGCCGCTTAAACCGAAAAAGGTATTGAAGACCACGATACTGCCAGCACCAGCTAACCACGCCCTTCTTTACATGCCCGCCAGCGTTCGCATACTCGCTGGTCTCGTGTCCGATTTCCTTGGATCTCATGTGACACAGCGTCTCTCTCTTGGCTGGCAGCTACAGTTCCTTTCCACTTCTGGCAAGTGGGACGTCAAGAACCTAGCTAAGTGGCAAGCCGTTGCACCAGTATCCGCGCCTATTGCGGGAATTTTCCGTGCAATGAAAACACTAAGGGAAGTGGACGAGAACCACTGCCCTGAAGTGTTTGCGAGGGACTGGAGCAGATGGGTCAAGGATGTTGTCGATATCAGCCACGAAGCACCAGTTTATGACCCGCGTGGCTTGGAGAAGGGGGGCATACGGTATCACAAGCTGCCCACAGTTTCCAAGATCCCCCCCACGAGCCAGGAAGTCACTGAGTTCATCAATTTCGTTGATCGATTGCGAGAGGAGCAGAAAGAGCGAAAGCTGACGAAAGGCTGGGGAGACGAACTTTATATTGCTGTCCATTGTCACTACGGGTTCAATAGAACTGGCTTCTTCATTGTGTGCTACCTGATTGAGAGAGAGGGGTACGAAGTGCAGGAAGCACTTGACGAGTTTGCGAAGAGGAGACCGAAGGGGATCAGACATGCGCATTTTATGGACCAGCTTTTTGTGAGGTATTGTAAGGGGCTGAAGGAGGCGCCTACGTTTTGATTAAGGACGGACTTGGACAGCATAGACATGCCGGCGTTAATGGTGTACGATGAGGGAGGACATGCAGCTAGGGATTGTGTTAATAGATGGTTATGAAGATACCCCGAAGCAATTCCTGTATATTAGGGGTCCTGACATAGAGTTATGGAACACGGACGCGGGCTTCCAGCAGGACGAAGCCAAAGCGTACACGATAATGAATTTTATAACGAAGTTTAACTTTGACTGTATATATGTGACATTTTATTTCGATTAAATTGGCGTTTGTCATTTGTACGGCTTTAATTCGAAGAGGGGGAAGACAGTTGACATCAATACTAACAAGGAAACTCACGTGACATATGAAATTGAATGGTGCTACACGTGACTTTTTAACTGTAACCCCTCCTAGCGTGCCAAGACCTACAAGCGAATTTCGCGCACACAACGTCAAAATTATTACAGGTTCGTCGTTTCCTCAGCCATTCCTCGCGACCACTTCGACAAGAACACGACAACCTCTCCTCCTCAAATATAAACCGCAATCATGACTGGAGGTGTCTCTGTCCGCGATGTTGATGTAGGTACTCTCCGACACTCCACACCCTGAATGGGCCCCCTCGTGGCCTCGACCTCTCGAGACTTCTCACGAAATCCAACGGCACGACTTTCGATCTCGGAGATGCGCAGAAGATCAGGGATCAACTACCATGCGTCGAAGATGAGATTGCGACGACGGCCTGGATATAGGAATATACATACATATACACAATTGGGAATGAAGAATCGAGCAGGCGCGAGGGAGTCGGAATGACTTCTGTTGACGGAATGATGCTGATTCGAGGTTGTGATGCAGGCGCAAAAGTTCATCAACGCATACTCTGCTTTCTTGAAGAGACAGGGAAAGCTCCCTATCCCAGGTACGTATTTTCTCTCCCCACCCCTCCGTCGCGACAGCAGGAGGCGGTAACGAAGTTATTTTCAATTGAGCACTGGCTAATGCAAATCGCAGGTTGGGTTGACACCGTCAAGACCGGCGCCGCCAAGGAGCTCCCACCGCAGTCGATCGACTGGTACTACGTTCGCGCCGCGTCCATCGCCCGCCACGTCTACCTCCGCAAGACCGTCGGTGTTGGCCGTCTTCGCAAGGTCCACGGCTCCACCCGCAACCGTGGCTCGCGCCCATCCCACCACGTCGATGCCTCCGGCTCCGTTGACCGCAAGGTCATGCAGTCCCTTGAGAAGATCGGTGTCCTCGAGCAGGATGAGGACAAGGGAGGCCGCAGGATCACCCAGTCCGGCCAGCGTGATTTGGACCGTAAGTTTTCTTGCATACTGCTGTGATAGACATGTGATGTTAATATTATAATAGGTATCGCCCAGACCACCCTCGAGGCTGAGGAGGAGGATGACGAGGAGTAAATTCTCGGCTCGCTCTGAATTGGACTTGGAACTCGGTGTGCTTTTCGGGCATGGGATGAAAAGGAGTTTATAGCATTGTGGACCGCGTATCTGGGTCGCAGGTGTACTTCACATATCATGAAATGGAAAGCTCTGACGACCATGAAAATATGATACCCTTACTGGCTTGTGACCTCTTTTCCTAATTTTCTATTGTGACCAGTGGCGTGACGTGGGAATGTGGTTTTCCTTGGGTACTCTTACATTTCGTTCCAACTCACAATCACATTGTCAGTAGACTCCGCTAGCATTGTCCAGCACATTGGCGTATTTTATTCGCCTACTTCGATCTTCCAATCCACATACCAACTACTGTGGCTTTCCTTCAATACTCTTTACATCTTCCTACAATCACATTGTGAATACTTTTCGCGAGTATTGTGAAGCTCACTGCCATGCTCACTGGCGCACTTCGAAGTTACAACACATACATCAACGATTTGTCCTTCCCGTCTTCGATGTAACACCCAACGAAAGGATTTGCTCAATCTCTTTTCTAGTCCTTCACTTCCTATCGAGCTTTCCTTCATTCTCCTATTTCATCTTGACGTCCGCGTTTCAATTTTCACTACGCGACGCCATCTACTCGGCTTCGACTTCGTCTGGCACTGTGTCTCTTCTGTTGCTCAGAAATCTCTCTCCGAGGATAGCCTGCCCTTTCATAGTTTTTGAAGACCCTGGGTTCCAAGCAAAGCTTCGAGCTGGCCTTCATTTTCTATTTCACGTCAAGTCCCTACGCGTGAATTGTCTCCATTGCTTTCTTACTTTTCACATGGCTTCGTTATAAGCTTTTCTCGTTTTTCATACGTTCTGTCAAGCTTATATGTTGAGGCATCCACTTCAATACGGCATTTTCTGTAATTCTCGTCGGTTTCAATTTCACTCGGCGCGATTCATCAAGCATCACTCAAAGCAGATTCAGTTCCAATTCTCAGCTGGTATATCATATTTCATTCTGCCGCCTCCAGAAAGTTTTCACGAGGGGCCGCACCTCTACATCACATCGAGCCTCACTCACCATTACGCAGCCTCACAAACGCCCTGGGCAGCTTCAGAATGGAGCCTCCCGTGACGCCCCCGCGAAAGATACAATCCTCACTTCGGCAGGCGCATCGACACCATGAAGACGCTGCAAGTTACGCCTCTCCACCTAAGACGCCAATGTTGAGATCAGAGCCTCAAACACCGACGGCAAATACATCAAGAAAAAGGGGGAGAGATACCTGGGCTCCGGCGACGCCGACATCACTTCCCAGGCGAAAAAGACGCGAGTGTGCTGCCCGACTATCGGCCGAGTGGGCAGCTGGAGATGAAGAAGATCCCTTCGAGAATATTGGGCTGGTGGGAACGGAGACCGAGGTTTCTGTTTCTCACGCAATCGCAGCGGCCGAGCCTCTTGCTACGAGAGATTCCCGCGGAAATTCAAAGCAATATATCGCAATAGCGGTTTACTGGGACGCGGATGTCATCGGGGTAGTATGCCCCTTTTGCATGGAGACCGAAATCCACCTTATGCCCCGCCCGAGCAACACATCAGGCGTCGACCTGCGCGTTCCGGACTGTGACCCAGGAAAAACATTCAGGCTTTTGTTTGCAGGTGATGACCATCCAGCCGTCAAGGGTCGTAAGGCAATTTGGGCTGTCGAGAGACGAAGGTGGGAGGCTGTGTATATCGAAGACTTGTGCTCTGAGGTGTCTGAAGCAGGAAGCGAAGTTGAAGAACTCGAAGAGAGCACAACGGAAGAGCCCATCTGCTCCGGAGACCTGCATCACGGCGACCCTGAAGAAATCCTGGAAGATAGGGAAGAGGACCAGATAAGCACATCTAGCGAAGGAGGGCTTCCCGTTTCAGCTGATAACGACGTGGACTTGCCCATTGCCTTCTCTAGCGATGAAAGCACAACGGAAGAGCCCATTTGCTCCGGAGACCAGAATCATGGCGACCCCGAAGAAGTCGTCGATGATATGGAAGTGGACCAGATCATGATTCCGGGCGAAGTCGAGCTCCCCCTTGCGGCTGATGGTGACTTGGACCTGCCCATTGCCTTCTCCGACGATGATGGAGAAGAGGCAATAACGCTGGAGGAAAACCCCGAAATTCTCCGCGTTACGTCCAGGCTATTCAACAACCCCCCACCTGAGTATTTGACTCTCGGCCACGGGCAAACGGCTGTCGTATACCGGCCAGTGGCAGTTATTCCCGTTCTGGGGGCGCCGCAAAAAACCGTGGGGTTTTTAGCCCCAATGGCATCTTCTGCGAGGCGCGTTTTTACTCGAAGTGGCTGGAGGGGTGAGGAGATTACGGACGCAGACACTGCCTGGCTGCAAGACTCATTGTGCACAAACAAAGAAGCACCCTGGCAAGATCTGAGGATAATTAACAATCGGCATTATACGGACAAAGTCAGAGAATTATCCGCCCATCTCGGCCTGGAGCCAAGGTATCACAACTACGACAAAGAAAATCCTCTTGGCCAGGTTTGCTTCTCGCACGTTGAAAAACAGCTCGTTGTTGTTGCGCTCGAGGAGCACCAGTCTTCAAATCACCTTGGGCCCACAGAGTCCCTCATCAACCGCAAGATTTACCTTGACCGCGCTCCTTGCAGAGGCTGTCTGGATTTTGCCAAAGCTGTAGAACGGGAGATGCCTCTCCGATTCACATTTATCGTTATGACGCGGGTTATGAGTGACGAGCAAGTACGCAAAAAAATCGGAAACGGCGACGAGGGAAAGGAGAGGGAGGGCAACGAGACGGATGATAGTGCAGATGACGAGATTTCCGCTAATGATTATCACAATCAACGATCCTCCAGCCCGAAGGCGACGAGGATGAATAAGGAGAGGCAGTCTGCTGGTGAGAAAACTAAAGACGTATACGAGGTATCCGCGATTGTGGGCAGGCGCATACTACACGGCGAGGTGGAATATCTTGTGGAATGGAAGGAAATGTGGCAGGACGACGTTGAATACCAGGCGCAGCTTAAAGGACTGTATGCAAAGGAATTACACCTTGTCTGTGAGATGGCCGGGAGGGGAGGCAAGAGGCGCCGCTTAATCAGATGGACGGAGACTTGGATGCATAACAAGGATTTGTATAACTCGAGGACGCTCATCCGAGAGTACGAAAGCGGAAGGGGGTTGCTGGACTGAGCAGGCGAGGGGTGTTGGTGTCAAGTGCGACTGTACTGAGAGCTGATCCAAGATGCATCTTCACAGGCCATATTGTGGATATGATTGAGAAACGATATGGGATTAAAAAGGGTTCAAATGAAAGCCTTCTGTAACAAATGTTCCAACCCTCGGTGATCCAAAGTAACAACAACACGGGAAGACTGTGGCGCATGCATATATATCTCGATTCCGTAGAAATATCACAAATATCATACTAACATAGCCTTGAGAATCCAAAATGCCAGAAATAAAACCACGTGCGTATAAAATAAATATATTGTTTGAATTAACTTTCAAGGGTTCGGGGTCTTGTTAGCCAGTCGCTCCGCTATCTTATCAACGTGATGACGATCGCGGACGATCGCGGACGATCGCTTGGGGTGTTAGCGCGAAGTGTTACATGGGAGGAAGCCAAGCAGCTCGAGAACCAACCTCGTCAACTGGCCCATTGAGCCCAGGACAACTCACGAATCTCAAAACTCAACGGTGGTAGCTGGGCATAGACGGCTCTCAGAATGTCGCTGTTTGGGACCTCCCCAGACGAGTCTGGAGCGGCGTCGACTCCAGCAAAATCCCGACAGACGCTCTTCGACGACCCCAGCCCTGCCAATGGCTCGCAGTCCTCGCTGTTCGCAGACGATGATAGCACACCTGGCGGGTCTCCATGGGGAATGCCGACGCCGAAGAAAGCTTCCAAGGGTGAGGTAATCAGCACGCTGCTGTCGGGGGCTGATGCCCCGGATAGCTATGTTGACGTCTTCGAGTCCGTGCAGTCTACGGAGTTTGGGCAGAGCGGCACCGTGGATGTGGCGGGGATGACGAGAGTCATGAATGCCGCGAAGCTGGGGGCTGATCAGCAGACGAGAGTTATGACTACCATTGCTCCAGCTGGCAACACACTGCGACGAAATGAGTTCAACGTCTTCCTAGCATTGGTTGGCTTGGCGCAGGAAGGGGACGACGTTACACTCGATGGCGTTGATGAGAGGCGCAAGAGTAGGCATTGGATTCACCAGTCTAACAACGTCTGCTGACATATCCAGAACTTCCGCAACCCGATTTGCACAATCTATCTACAGCACCCGAAGGTCTACCTGACACTTCCGAGCTGGCGTCTAAGCCGCCTCAGCGCCCCGCAACTCCTCCTACCAAATCCATTCCTACTCCTAAATCACGGGAAACACGACCGCGAAGAGAATCTCTCATTGAGGACGATCCGTGGGGAAGTCCTGCGCTACACAAGGGGCACAATCATGGGGTTCCTCAGCCCGCGCCTGCTCCCCGCAATGTCGAGAGCACTGCGACACGGACAAACGGATCATTCGAACCATCTGAGAGAACTACTAGCAATTTTACAACGGAATCTGTAATTGAATCCACCAATGGAAGCAGGGAGTCAGCACGAGAATCACGCCCAACCCCAAATAGCCTTTGGTATTCATACGACGGCAATTCGCCTAATTCATATGGCAGCGGCCTGCCTACTGGTCTAGAACAAAATGCCTTTGCCGGCGGCTTGGGGGATGATCCTCACCGGCCGCCTGTTAGCCAAAACCGGGCGATTGGCAGCGGTGGTCTCACTGGGAACGGGGTCGAGGAGAATATTTTAGTCACGCTGCTGCCCGAGAAAGAGGGTGTATTCATGTTCCAGCATCATAACTATCAGGTTCATAGCCCACGGAGAGGAAGCAAAGTTGTCCGTCGATACAGTGATTTTGTGTGGCTGCTCGACTGCCTGCACAAGCGATATCCGTTCAGGCGATTGCCATTATTACCGCCCAAGAGGGTTGGTGGTGCGTAGTTCTCTCCTCACGCGCCTGCGAAGCTAATTGCAGCAGTTAACGGGAGTTATTTAGCAGCAGATAGTACGTTCATCGAAAAGCGAAGACGGGGGCTGGTGCGGTTTGTAAATGCTCTTGTCAAACATCCCGTACTTAACCAGGAGCAGCTGGTCGTTATGTTCCTGACGGTGCCAACTGTAAGATACTTCTCTTTAATGCCATAATTTTCTTTGGCTGATACTGACTTAGCGCCAGGAGCTCGCGGTTTGGCGGAAGCAGGCCACTATCTCTGTTCAAGAAGAGTTCACAGGCAAAGCATTACTTCCCGGGCTCGAAGATTCCCTGCCACCTACATTGAACGAACTATTCGAAACTACGAGGTCTGGAGTACGCAAGTCTGCAGAGGTTTATATCAATCTCTGCACACTTATGGATCGCCTTGCGAAACGCAACGAGGGGCTTGCCGCTGATCACGGGCGACTTTCGACTTCTCTCATGTCTTTGACTGATGCGTCTCATGCTACGTATGCCATTGACACAAACGACGTCCCGCTTCTTAACGAAGGACTCCTCACAACCGCGAAGCATGTAACAGACAGCCAGTCCCTGCTCCAGGATGAAGCACGGGCCTGGGATGAGGGCGTGCTGGAGGATCTCAAGAAGCAGAGAGATGCGCTTGTTAGCATGCGAGAGATGTTCGATCGTCGCGAACGCTACGACAAGGACAACATCCCGCAGTTGGAGAAGCGGATCAAGAGTAATGAAGAAAAGCTGGCGAACCTACGATCGAGACCAGAAGGAGTGAAGCCAGGAGACGTGGAGAGGACTACGGAGTCCATCCTCAAGGTTTGTAAAGCCCATGCACATACCTAGCACATAATCTAACATATAACAGGACAAGGAGTCGATTGTTGCGCAGCATGCGCGCGGTGTATTTGTCAAGGAGTGCCTGCGTGACGAATTGACGTACTTCCAGGACTCGCAGTACCAGGTCAGCCGGTGGAACCAGGACTGGGCGCAGGAGCGGGTGAAATACTCGGAGCTGCAGGCGGATAATTGGAGGCAGCTCAACGACCAGCTGGAGAGCATGCCGATTGGTGGGTGAGGGTGTTCATAGCTGAGGCGGCGAAGGTACACACCGTACCTTTGGCGGGTAATGGGATATCAGTGGTAGGCAGTATATACCTGGGAAGCGCGTGTACTCTTCATTTTTGAGCGGATTGTTTGCATTCATAGCGTCGAGGGTTGTGATGAGCGGGATATATATCCACTGTTTTCATATGCAAATCCAAATCAATTTCTCAGCCTCGCGCTAACGCCTGTCAACACTCTATATGCCACAGCCAGGGCAAGGACATCCCATGTGCAGATCTTTCAATTCTCCCAGCTCAAGTAGGAGATTAACATAAGTTCTGCCTTCCTGCCATCGTAATAGTTTGTTGAGTATAGTTTCGATGTATAGCGGGGTTCCAAGACTGATAAGTCGGCACAGGTTAACAGGTACCTCGGCTCAACAAAACGAGGCTGAGGAGAAGTTGTCCGGGATTCTCACCATTTCTCTAGATTTTCTCTATACCTCTATATTCTTATATCCTTGATCTTATTCAGTCTCATCGCGGCCTATATGTGCATATATAATTAATTGTTGGAATTCCACACCGCCGCATCTCTCTTCCAGTCCCTTACCTTTCACCACAATGGACCACCCTGCGATACCCAACGCCGAGACGTCCTTTGCGGACCTGATGGCGTTGGAGAAGGTCCCAGGGAAGGATCACACATACATGTCAAAGACGCCAGCGTGGGCGCCTGGCGGCTCCTGGAATTCCTTCGGCGGACACGTCTACGCGCAGGCTTTGTGGGCCGCAGCGCAAGAGGTGCCTGAAGGCCTGGTAGCTCACGTATGTGGTCTCCTCTCCTCGCATTGATCGAGAAAGCAATTACCTAACATACCTACAGAGCACACACGGCTACTTTACCCTACCGGGCAAAATTGACCGACCCTACGTCTACACAATCAGTCATTTCAGCGATACGCGCTACACATGCCAGCGTTCTATCTCTGTGAGGCAGCCCAAGCGCCGCTCTAGGAGAGATGAAGAAGCACAATTCGCCATCACTGATGCAGATGGCGAGATGAGCGACGTGTGTTTCCACATGATCTGCTCCTTCAAGATTGCCACTCCCACGCTCTCTACGCACCAAGAGCCGAACTGGGGACAGCAGTACACAGCTTCGCTCGGCGGGAAACGCCCCGAGGACTGGGATATCTGTCCTGATATCGATATGCCGTGGTACGAGGCGCATATCCGGAAGTTCCCTGAGCACAAGACGTTTCCTGGGCTAGAGATCCGGAAGGCGGATTGCGAGCCGTATAATAAGGGAAAGCCGCCGGGGGACTACAGACAGCTGCATTATTACCGAAAGGTGGGAGAGATGTCGAGGGCGCAGCCGAATCTGCACGCTGCGGCGCATTTGTACGCCAGCGATCGGAATGGTCTGTTTTTGATAGCGAGGGCTATGGGCTTCGGGGATCGGTTGGCGAAGATTGCTAGTTTGGGGCATAGCGTAATTTTCCATACAGATGCTGATGAGATGCTGCTAGAGGGGGATGGGTGGTGGACACAGGAGGCATGGACGACGAGGAGTGGGGGTGGGAGGGGGTCACACGAGAGTAAGCTGTGGAGTCCTAGTGGGGTCCATGTGGCAACGACGCTTCAAGATGGGTTGGTGAAGAAGGCGGAGCCGGGGACGTTGGCGATGTTTGAGGGGTTTGGGGAGGCATTTGCTGGTGGGGATGCGGAGGAGACGGAAACGTCTGGGGATAGAGCACAGATGAAAGAGAAGGCGAAGTTATAGGGCGAATTACGGCCGAGATTCACATACATGAGGACCGTGGAGGTAATATTGTTGCACCTAGAAAAGGCATTCACACCATGACATTGCCGCCGAGCATTGAAAGCACATTATACCATAAACATAGAAAATAAAAGTATTGTACATATGCTTAGTTAGCACTCTAGATATTCTAGAACCATTTCCCCGCCAGGTCTGGTCCGCATAACCTCTCTTCAGATAGTACAGTTGCCCCACTCATAATACAGGATCATACCGCCTAATCCGACATCTACCACAACTTATTCTCTCCCTTAACAATACCCTCCTTGGTAACCTTCTTCTTGCTTTTCTTGACCGTGGTACTTGGCGCCTTGAAGAACAAAGATGGTCCTTCGCCCTCTGCAATCAAGTGGCTCAGGTATCCCCTGTGTGCCGGGTCTCTGTAGTATTCGATATCCTTACGGCTCGTTGGGTCCGGGAGACGGTAAGAGAATGGCTTGGCCTGTGCGAGGATCGGGGATTCGGCTGACTCGGCGCTATCCTCTGCTGAGGTCATTCCGAGAGGAGTGAAGGACGATTCGGACTCGCCCTTGAGGAGACGACGGAGCGATTGCTTGGTGTAGTAGCGGGTGGTGACCTTTCCTCCAGCGGCCTCGACGGCCTCGATAGCCGCTGCCGAGGCGCGCGATACGAGGATGTTGATTGGGGTCTTCAGTTCCTGCTTTCCGCGTGCCAGGAGCTTCACGCCGTCGTTCTTGACGCCGTGGAGGCACCGCGACTCGGCCAGCTCCTTAACTGTGATCGGCTTGGTTGGGTCCAGCCTTCCCTGGTCGATCCAATCCTGTATGCGGTTGAGGTTGATGGGCGACATCTCGACGGAGAAGCTATAAACGGTTAGAAACATGCGCGCTGCAGTCACAGCTGGGGTGCTGTTGCAATTGCATGGCGGGAGACGTACAAATTCTCTCCATCTCCCCCCTTCTGGTGGTGCACGACATCCTGCGTAGTCTGACCACCCTGGAACCTCGCCGGCACACTTCCGTGCTGCTTCTGACCCTTGTGACCTCTTCCTGACGTCTTTCCCTTGCCCGACGATGGACCACGACCGCGCCTTATGCGCTTGCTGTACGCCTCATCTTTGTCCTGGAGGTTCGACAGAATCGAGGCGTTTCTCGCCTGGAGAAAGGGGACGAGGAATGCCGAGACAATTCCATTCGTACTTTGGGCCGGGCGAAGAGCCGCCGTGAGTGCGGGTAACCGTGGAGGCATTGCTGGAGGTGGATTGTTGTTCCTGGGCTTGCAGCTTCATGTTCGTCAATCCCGACGACATTGGAATTTTAGTTATCACGTGATATATACAACACACCCCTGCAATTCCAATGTCCATTTATAACCTATCAATCACGGTTGGAGCTTCCGCCCAGGCTACAGCCATGTGAGTTTATTGAGAAGCTATTCCCTTCTTGTCCTCAATTCCCCTCCCTTTCTTCAGCAACGTGAATGGGATTCTGTATCTCACCGGCGTAGTATCAACACTACTACAGGTGGAGATGACAGCTTCTCAACTTTTATAACCCTTCTTCTCCTTACTTGTTTGCGGCGTCGGTGTTGAATACAAGTGTCAGCCAGCCATGCCTTCCTTTAACCTCAGCACGCGACAAATCATTGCGCTGTTTAGTTCTGCTGCTTTTCTTGCGATTGTTGTGAATTCTTTCATACTGTTTGGCGCAGATGCCCCACGAAGAGTCCTTCATGTTGTTCTTCCAGGACAGGCAAAACCAGAGCCTGAAGTAAGTACCCCTCCTTATCTGAAAACCCCCACAATGTCTAACCTGTGGGAATAGCTCCCGAGGCTCAAAGACTGGAGCAACGTCAATGGCGACTACGATGCGAACCTTGTCGATGATCAGCATCCGGTACATCAGCGAATTGTCGAGAAAGACGCATTATGGGATCGTTACCAGGAACGGGGGAAAGCCATATCCCAAAACTTCTCCAGCATTGTTCTAAACTACCGGGAACGGTACGGAAGGAATCCACCGCCACATTTTGATAGGTGGTATAAATTTGCACGAGACCGGAAGGTTGAAATCATGGGCGACTTTGCTATGGAGGTGGGGTCTGGAATCGTGGGCCCCTTTGAACAGATTACGGACGATTTAAGACCCTTCTGGGGCGTGGATCCAAAGGTTATTCGCTCGCTAGCGGGGCGCATGCATAGTAGGATAGACGACGGTATTATGGGCGTTCACATACGAGATGGGGCTGTGTCGTCAGTGAACCAAGGTAAGGAGGAATGGCCGAAGGAATGGGGTTTTGTTGAAATGATTCAGTCTTTCGTCAAGGACCTACCAGATATGGATATTGCTGTCAACCTGCATAGCAAGCCACGTGTGACGGTTCCTTGGGACGAACTCCAAAAACTCCTGAAGACTGAAGAAGGGTCTAGGGTCAATACTGAGCATATAAAGAACGAGTTTTCGAAGCATCTGCCTGGCCTCTGGGAAGATGCAGCTCCGAAAGAAACTGTGGTGGACCCAGAATGGAAAGACATATCAGGACTACCCTATATGTCTACTGCAAAGGAGGCATGCCCTCCCGACTCACTCGTTCACGACGAAGAGCTTCTCGCGAACAAAGCACTCTTTCGTTACAAAAGCTTTCTCAAGTTTAATGAACAAAGGCGAAACAACAATACCAATACCCTTATTCAAAACCAAAATCGATCCTTGGACCTCTGCTCTATGGGCCCTCTCATCTCTGATCTTCATACCATGCTTTATTTACCTATGGGTGTAATAAATACTCACCGACTCGTCCCAATTTTCAGTGAGGGCAAGACAAATGTTAATAACGACATCCTCTACCCATCCGCGGCCTATTGGACTACCTCAAAGGATACAAATTACGCGTATGATGATAAGTATGACTACGCGTGGGAGGATAAGCACGACACGCTGTACTGGCGCGGCACAGTCACTAGTCCGCCACTGGGCGTGGACACAGAGACACAAAACATGCAAAGAGACCGGTTGGTCCGCGATCTCGATGCCGACTTTCTAGGCCAGCATAACGTCACAATCATCGGCACCGACCCCCTACACCCCAACGTCTACGGCATAAACCCCAACAACGGACTCCGCAATTTCCAGGCGGCCCAGTACGCCCTCGATCACTCCGATGCCAAGTTTGTGAGTGGAGGTTGGTGTGGCGAGAACTGCGACAAATCTGGGGGCTCCTCAGACTTTCAAAACCCGACGTCGCTCGCCGAGCAATTCAAGAACAGGTTTATCCTTGACGTGGATGGGGACGGGATCTCGGCGCGCTTCCGCGCGCTGCTACAGAGCCGCAGCCTACCGGTCAAGAGCACGCTGTTCAAGGAGTGGCATTCCTCGCGCCTTTTTGCGTGGGTGCACTATGTGCCGCTCAGTATCGAATATCGCGAGATATTCAGCATGTTGACGTATTATGTGGGGTATGGGAACGCGGAGGGAAATGATCGGGGTGAGGACTGGGTTAATAAGGATTTGTATGTGCAGAGGCATGAGTTTGAGGGGAGGTTGATAGCGAAGAGGGGGTCGGAGTGGGCGGCGAAGGTGTTGAGGAGGGAGGATATGGAGGTTAGTTCCGTTTTTGCATTCCCCTGTCTTCTTCTTATGTTATCCCCCCCTATTTCTCCTGGCCACGTCGACAACGAAGCTAATAGTTGGACTAGGTGTATATGTACAGACTACTGCTCGAGTATGGGAGAATCATCGATGATGATCGGGACAACATAGGTTACCCAGGCGACGGATCGGAGGTTGATGAGAGTAAGTGGGCGAAGCTGATTGGACTTGGCAACTAATTTGAGGAGGGGTCGTCTGGAAGTGTATAAATCAGAGCGAGTATATAAGTGAGGGTGCGTACGATAGTTTACAGCGAAGCTTTAATTATGGGTGGGAATTTGAGATATCCCTGAGGCGTCAATGGCTGTTCATATTGCATATCATTCGAAGGTTGTATCGTTTAATCAGAGCATGCTGGCTTTTTGTTTGGTTCAGTTGTAAATGCATTGTAGCAAGCAGCAACGATATAAGGAGATCAACGTCTAGATATTGTTTTGTTTTATTTTTTGGCCATTTACGAGGGCCAACTAAACATATTCCTTGGGTTTTTTAAGAATTAACATTAGTGAGGGATTATTTGGTTAGGTGATATAAATTCAAATCCAAAAGTTATATTTTAATTTCTGGCCTATATAAATCAAAGTAAATATCAGCAATAATTTATGGCTACTCCAGAAACAAACATTAATATGAATCCCCTCCGTAAAACGGGAAAAGAACTATATATATCCAAGCATATGTTACAATTACAACTTCTAGAAAATATCATAGATCAGGGGCTCAAGAAGGGTCAGAAACCAAAACGGCACGGCTGAAAAACAAGCACACAGCATCCAAGGATACCACCATGCTGGACAAGGCAGCCCAGACGGTAATCACATCACGCACATGCATGCAAAACAGATTTTCCGCCAGGAACTCGTCCTCGTCCCTGCTCCCTCCATGGGACAGGCAGACAGACAAGCACATGACAAGCATTCACAAGCCGTTCGGAACCTGGGGAATCCCATCATCCTCTCACTGACTTCACAAGCCGTTGAAAATCCGGGGAACCCCCATCCTCCTCCCATCTTTGTTTCCACAGACCCGACAGGCACATGATAACTGTCACCTCCTTCCCACCGGGTATCCCTCAAACAGTGCAAAGTATTCGAAGTCGCTGCATGCGGTATTTTATTCGCACCGCTTATTGATGAGGATTGGAAATGGGATTCTAGATCTAGCCAGACATCACATGTGAGAATGGCACAACCCCGACTCCCGACCTCCGACCCCTACCTCGGTGCACGCGTTCATCCGCACATATCGATCAGGATAATCGTGTATTATACACCCCAGGCGCGACAGTTATCCGAACCTAGGGCAATATGAGATCTTGATATAGAAGTTTGTCCAACGGTAGTGTGGGTTAGGAAAACATTATACCCCCCTTGCATACATCATAATCTATATTCCAAATTCCTTCCGCCAGAGAACATTCCACGAATCCACACCAGCCTTACCCTCCCTCCCTTCTACCGGCTGGACCCCTGCTCCTGGACCATCCTATTCCGACAGACATGCCAATCCAATCCACTTGCCCTGGATGGGGAACACAAAGAACAATCTATGACCCCTGGCGGGGCGAGGAACGGAGACGACGCGTGATACGGTTTACTCTGCCGTGCAGTGGTGGTATGTGATATGACAGGACCAAGTCCACTCTATGCGTCCAAGCAGGTTTATAGCCGCATATTAAGGTCTATCACTTCCCGTCTGCGGCGCCACAACGAGTAGTGTTAGAAGGGTTAGTAGTGTGGCGCCGCTCTACGAGTTTATCATCTCGAGGGACGCGTAGGCTTCATTTTACCAGGCGCCATCAGCAAATCTTGTTTATTTCGTCTCGTCTCATCTCATCTAGTTCCCTCCAATCCAATCCAATCCAATCCATTCCCCAGCACTGACACCGCCGTACCTGACCGCTCTCCTGTCTCACCTCCCCCCCCCCC